>ML675630.1:15092001-15174335 GCA_007922155.1 Mesoclemmys tuberculata | reverse complement strand
ACACCGAGAACGATGCACACACAGAAACCCGCACCTGTACACACCGATCACGACGGCAAACACCGAGGGAGACAACCACACTCTTACACACCCCTAAGTCGCTGCACACGCAGAGAGGCAACCACGACTGCACACAGGGGACACCCGAGACAGCCGTCGTGGCGCGCACACACAAACCGCAACCATACACGCACCCTTCTCCCTGCTCCACGCAGACAACCGCCACAACTACACAGAGAGCCGCAACGGTGCACTCGCACGCGGAGACCACCATGACCGCACGCACAGCGGAGCGACTGCACAGAGACAACCACAGCCGTGCACGGAGGCACAAACCCACAACTACACGCGCGCGCGCCACTTTCCAATCGTGTGGTGCTTTTTTAAAAGAAAACCTGCCCCCCCCCGGTCCCCTGCGTCCGCACTTACCGCCCGCCGGTGCGCCCCGAGCCTGCCCTGCTCGCCGGAGCCCCTCGCCCGTGCCAGGCCGGCTACCGGGCTGGCTCCATTCGTCAGTGGCAACCTCGTGTCAGTTTCAAAGTGCAGCCTCCGGAGTCCCCCTCGCTCTGCGCGTCTGCTTCGGATGCGGAGCAAGCGCCCAAAGCCCACCAAGTGTAACCCGCCCCCCGTTACTCCACACTCTTTTTTTCACTTGCACCCACAAGACCCGGCTCCCTTCCCGCGTCTCCCCCCAACTTTCCTGATGTTCAGCCTCTGCCCACAGCGAACGAAACTTCTCCTGCAGCAGGATGGGCCCCCCCGCGACCGCCCCCCCGCCACTCTCCTCCCTCTTTACCAGTCCCCAGCCGCGCTCACGAGAGCCGGTTATCGGGGGACGTGAGGGACAGGGGGGTGTCACTGAAAAGAGGGGGCAGGGACCAGGGCGGTAGCCCCCTGCCCGTGCGGACATGCAATGGGTAGTGCTGGGGGGGCTGGAAACAGCCGTGCCAAGGGGCACCGCTGCCCAGCCGGCGGGATTAGCCATGCCTTTACCTTTGTGCCGGATGCTCCGCTTCCAGTCCTTGGCGGTTTCCCGGCCGCTGACAAACTGGAACTCGTTCGGGGTCAGCCACTCTCCCCGGTAGCGGATGGAGGGGCCTTTGCTCCCCTGGCACAACTTATTGATGTAGAGCAGCGCCTTGTTCTCCCCGCACTCCACCTCGATGCACGGCTCGCCGTTGTCAAAGCAGGGCTGGAAATCCGGGACGGAGGAGAAACGCTCCAGCAGCAGGTCCTCGGGCAGGGGGTGGCGGGGGTGGCGGGGCTCGTGGAAGCCCAGGTAGGCACGGTGGTGGTGGGCGAAGATCTGGTCGTAAGCCGGCGGGTGGGGGGTCACCACCGGGATGGCAGCGGCCGCCAAGGGGGCCAGGTAGTCAGGCAAGGTCTCCATGGGCTGGTTAAAGGCAGCCAGGGCCATCTCCTCCCTGTCCGGCCGCTCCTTCTTGACAGCCGGCATGGTGCGGCCGCGCTCCCCGGGCGCCCGCGCCTCTCCAAAGCGCAGCGGCTCTGATGTCTCCGGCGCAACTTGCCCCCGCTCCGGTTGGAGTTTGGCCGACAGGCGCCCGCAGCAGCAGCAGCAGCACCAGCACCTTTCGCGCTCGGGTGCCGGAGGTGGCGGCTGGTATCCCCCGGAGGAGCCCGCGGGCCAGTTTCCTCCGCCGGCTGCCCAGCACGGCTGTCTGGGATCCCGCTCCCACGGAGAGGCTAATGCGCCGTAGAGCCGGCCGCCGCCGCGCTGCTCGCAGATCGGCCCCTCCGGACTAATACCTGACATCGCGGAGAGGGCTCTGCTGCCGTAGACATTATTTGGGTGTAAAACGCTTATTGACCCCCCCTCCGCTCGACCCACCTTCCTCCCAGGCGGGGGGGCTCCCCGCCACCCACCCCCTCGCCTAAGCTGAAACCCGGCTCCTTTTATTTGATGTATGTATTTATGGTGACAACGACCCCCCGCCCGCCCGCCGCCGCCAAACACTGGACAGCGCCGCGGGGCGAACGCGCCCCTCGCTCCCGGCCAGTCTGCCGAGCAGACCCGGCACGAGAGAAGAAGTTTCCCGGGGCTGCCCCGCTCCCCCCCCCGGCCAAGGTGCAGCACCTTGGCCCCCCGCTGGCTGCTTTATCGCCGACGGGTCATTATTCTCCGAGAGTCAATTTGCACTCGCGGCTAGAAATCTGACCATTCACCCCCCAGCCCTGCACCATCCGCGTGCCCCTAATCAATGGCTGGCTCCCTCCGGATTGCCTTGCCCCTGTCCCCTAGGCCCCTGGGGAGGGCGGGCGGGAGGGCGGGATGGGCACAGACTGAGAGGTTCTCAGAAGTCACCGTGGAGTTCGGAGACTCTGACCAAACAAGATTTCCCTTCGCCGCCGCTTCTCTAACTTGGCCCATTTAAACGGCACAGGCGCTTGCACACACACACACACACACACACACAAAGAATAAAAAAGCGCTAACTCCGGGAGAGGGGGTAAGCGACGGACGACAAGGTGGCGCCGCCGCCCCCAAGCGGAGCGTTTCCCAGGCAAAGGGGGGAGGCGGTGCGGGTGGGATGCAGACGCCTGGTTGCCACCTTGGAAAGTCCACATGCAGCCGTAGGAATGAATGGGGAGGGTCTGTTCGTGTGTGTGTGTGGAGGGGGACTGCTCCGGGCGCTTACTATGTCAAAGAAGTTAAGACAAGGGGGAAATACACGCTCAGTACACCCTATATTCGTTTTACTCCAGATATCTATCTCGATGCACACTGTACATTTACACGTGCTCTTTTTAGAGACCCTATGTCTGTTATGAAAAATCTATATCCTGTAAAGGGAGGTTAGCTCTTGCCTTCCCCATGAAGCAAGGGGCAGGAGACTTAATATAAATGAACCTTCCCCTATGAGTCACGCTGGTTATGCCCCGAGCTCTTCCACCACTGTACAGTCTCTGCAAAAGAGCCACAGGGAAAGAATATGACTGAGGACTGTCACTTGCCTGTTATGATGATGGGTTTTTGATATCATGGAGGGGTTCCCTATGCTGGCCTGCAAAGGGCCAGTGGGGTGCTTTATAACAGACACCATAATAATGAGGATGTGCTATGATGGAAGGAGACCATCAAGAAGAAAATACAAGGAAAAATGACCAATTTCAAGTATTTTACATTAAATGTGCCCAAACAAGTCTTGCAAGGTAAAGGACAGAAGGGGACAGCTCCTTAACTAACCCCTCCTTAGTAATTAACACTCTAAATTGTCTATCTACCTATACTCTTTTTTGAGGGGGGAGCAGTGAGGGGTAACCCAAGATTAAACCTGCTCTACTGCCAACCAGATGTGTGTTCATTGTTAAGACAATCAACCATCAGCAGAGTTAAAGCAGAGCAGTTCCTAAATAATAATCATCCTTTGCACGAATAGAATGTCCTTCCATTGCGGGATCTCAAAGCACTTCATAGACTTGGGTGAATTAAACCTCACAGCACTCTGGGACGAAGGTGCTATTTTGTCCATGTAATAGATGGAGGAATTGAAACCCAAAGAGGTTAAGAATCAGCCTGTAAATACCTTACTGGCACGAGGGAGCAACCTGCTTGCACAACTAATCAGTCCCACTGTAACTGCCCATCAGTGTGAGTAAAGGGTATATATTCTGGCTCTAAGTGGTTTGCCCAAGATCTCAGGGGACTGTTTCTGCGCCCGTGCTCATAGCAAATAGTACCATACTCTGTGTGTAATGCCCAATAATCCATGGACTACTTGTGTAGGAAAATACCACTTCACCTCAATAAGGGTGGCCAAATCTGTTTTATAGTGTCTCAGTGGCAGAATTAGGAAGGGAACCCAGAAGTCCTAGATCTCAGTCTCCTCTTAGAACTACTTGACCACAATCCTTGTTTATAGGTTACCGCTGCCATTTGTTCCCCAAAGATGGAAACTCTCGAACAAATTTTCACTTCGGGTTCTAATGAAGAAGGCAGATTTACAGAGCCCCCCAACCCTCTGTTCTAGGCTCTGATTGCTCTGGAATGCTGAGAAGAAATCACTACTGCCAACATCACCAAACAAGTTGGGGACAGTCAGCTTGGAAGAAGCACTGGGAAAAGCTGGAGTTTTCTATCAAACAAGGCAAGAGCATCTCAGAGTGGCGTTAAGGCTGGAGGGCCATATTTTTTAGTACAAACACTGCAGTGGAACTCTCCAGCAGGAAATTTGCTCTTGACCCCCTAGAACACTTTCATGCCATGTAGGCTTGACATATCTGCAATTGCTATTAGCACACCACAATGCCCTGAAACTACTTCAGCCTTTAATTTGGCTTTGCTGTCTCTGTAAATGGGCTCCATTGTAACTGGTTTCTTTTCCCCCTGGCTGATGATGGGTGGTGGATTCCAGTCCCCTTTTAATGCCTTAGGGATTCTCTTGTTTATCCCCCTCTCCCTTGGGGCAACTTTACCTCCAGTTAAAGAGCACTTGGCAATCACGCTCTCTACAGAGATGTCTCTATGATTCCTCCAGGAGGGGTCACAGGAGAGCAGTGAAAGGATCGCCTACATCCTGAAGCAGCTAGCACCTTTTTCCAGCTCCCAGCCCCTGCTGACCCAACTGCTCTGAATTCATTCTTGAATACCCTGAATAACAGCACCTCCTATTGCTGTCCAGACAGCCCTTAGCAAACAGCTGTGCGGAGGCCCTCCTTAACTCGGAGACCTTTTCTTTATCTTCAAAAAAAGAAACTTGGCTTGCCAAGGGGGTTTCCCAGTACCTATTAATTAGTACAGTCACTTTTTATCTCTGGAGACCAGAATTCAAATCTGGGGTTAGTCATAAGTGAAATGAATGTGGCAATCTCTGTTCTAGCCCCTATATGGAAAGACATCTATGGGCAGATGTCTCAAGGCTGTTTCATTCCTGGAAGAGCAGACGTTGTTGCAGGCCATGACTGAAGTACATTGGCCGAGCTGTGTAGGCGTTGAGGAGCAGGAAGGAAAAGGGTTGTTGCAGGCCTGGATTGAGATGCATTGGTTCTATTGTGCAGAGACTCAGCAGGGCTCTGAGCTCCCACACAGAGGTGAGGTGTGCTAGCAGAAACTGGGGGAAATATGCTCTCTGCCTGCCCATACTATATGTTAGTCTCTTGCCTCTTCTATCAATCTCTCACTCTCACAAGCATCATAATTTATTACTGAGGACCCCTGACCTCCTCCCCGCTCAACTAAAGCACAAGAACACCTACTGGATGGCTGAGTTCAACAGTGGGAAGCTTGACATTGCTAAGCTCTGGCCTTTGCAGAAGCATTCTCAGGGACTGATGGAAAGAGATTCACCAGCTGGGAGAACAGATCAGAAAGAAATTGACAAATTCACACATACACAGAACACCACAGAGAACCACCTGCAATTAAGGTGCAACTCACAAATGCTAAAACTAAGGAGCTGGAAAACATTTGGACGTCTGGGGGCAAGATTCACCTCTACAGGAGCAGGGACTCATACTGTCACCCTGGGCATCAGTGTGAGGCGTAACGTGCAGGCAGGGATTAACTCTTCGAGGAGGGTAGGTAGTGGTTACACTGTTATCATCCCTCATTTCACCAAATGAGGTCCCCTTTAAAAATGTGGTAAGAGCTCCTAAAGGAATCCTGCTGGCAGAGCTGCCTAAGGATATGCTGAGTTAAGGAATACTCCATGTGCACTTTCCTTGGCAGGTACAGCCCACTTCTGGGACTGCTCTGATCCCACAATGGAGCAGGGGTTGTGGGTCCCTTGCCCAGCTGCAGTTCCCACTCAGGAGGCTCTTTGGGGCAGGGACTGTCTTTTTTTTCCTTGTTTGTATAGCACCTCATGCAGCAGGATCTTGGTCTATGACTGGGGCTCCGAGGTGCTACTGCAATACAATTAATTATAAATTTTTCATTGCCAGGATCCCTGCATCCTGGGATGTGTCACTTAGGGCTGAATCAAGCCTTGGATCTTTTATTTCTCTCTCAGATCAAAAGTGCAACATATTAGCTATATTGTAAACCATGTTATGAGAAGGGATGGTCTTATGCTTAAAGCACAGAACTGGAGGCAAAGATATCTGGGATCTGTTCCTCATGCTACCATTGACTTCCTGTGTGACCTTAGGTAAGTTAGTTACATGCACAAGGCCTCAGTTTTCCCATCTGTAAAATGGGGATGATATTTCCTTAGTTTAACTGGTTATTGTTTCTTTGTATTACAGTAGTAGTTCGTGTCTCCAGCTGAGATCAGGGATTCATTGTGCTAAACCTTGTATGCACACACAGTGCGAGACAGTCCCTGCCATTAAATAGACAAGACAGACAACAGGGTGGGAGAGGAAACAGAGGCACAGAGGGGAAAATGATGTGCCTGAGTTCACAGATTAGATTAGTCGCCCAACTCTAACAATTCCTATTTATTTTATATCACACTTGTCATCAGTAAATCTCAAAGTGCCTCCCAATTTGTAATGTATTTATCCTCATAACGTCCCTGTGCTGTACTGCAGTGCCATTACCTCATTGCATAGATGGGGAACTGGGGCACAGAGAGGTTGTGACTTGCCCAGGATCATACAGGATGGCCATTGCAGAGCAGGGAATTGAACCCAGGTCCTAGGACAGTGCCCTAACCACTGGGCCACACTTTCCCCCCAAAGGGAGTTGTGATGCTTTATTCATTAATGACTGTGAAGTGCTCGGAGGCCTTTGGATGGAAAGTGTCAGAGAAAGGCAGAGTATTATAATCATTACCCATATTTATCCCTGGAGTTGTCACTCAAAGAGATATCAACACCTTCTCTCCTTCATTCCTCTCCCCAGGTCGCCTCCAGAAAATTACCTTGACAGGATCACACAGCTATGAGAAGCATCCTCCGTTTGTCCCTGAAACATGCTATTGAATTGCCCTGAGTTTACTGTAAGACAGGAGCAAGACCAGTCCAATAACCATGACACCCACTTCCTGAGCCAATCAAGCTTCTGCCTGCCCCAGAGGCCACCAGGCTGTCTAACAGCCAAGCTGCTGGGCTTTTTATCTTTTGTTCCATGCCAGGTGTAGCCCTGCCATGTGACGCTCGGTGCTCACTGCAGCATGTGAGCAGCCCAGCAGTGCTGCCAGAGTCACGCTCAGTGGGATCGGTACTGGAGGTAATGCTAGCCTCAGGCCAGACGGCTTCATTAGAGGAGATATTTTGACAGCCCGGCAGCAAGAGCAACAGCAGGCAGTGCACAAGTGGGACTTCTGGGGAAGGGGGTGGGAAGATGTTGAGAAGGGTTCTGCTGTTCAGACACCACCCCTCACTGGGGAATGCTGGGGTTTTACCCTTTTGAATCGAACTGAGACAGTGGCCAATCTTTTACACCAATTTATGGGAATGAAAATGAATCAGCGATAGATGCAAGAGGACTTTTTCCTTTCCTGTCTTCTGAAAGTGGGACAAGGCTGACGGCAGGTTACTGTACCAACCTGAACCTACACACTGCAAACACCCTCGTCTAACGCACGCTAAACTCTGATTGTGCATTTCGCGTGCTTCCCCGAGAACAGCCTGGTACAGCATGTGTAGCATAAGGAGATCTCTCCTTATCATGCTCTCTTCACACAACACCTCCTCCAAATTCACCTTCCCCAGAAAAAGTCATCGGTAAGCCAGGAGACTTAACCCAAAGACTTAGGCAGGCCCAGCTCCAAGAGAATGAAGTGGAGGAGGGGAGGGCAGTGATTTATCTGAAAGCTGGGGATATTATCTCTAAACTATCTGCTCCCTCCCTCTAAATATCCAATAACTCCCCATGCAGGGCGTGCATTTTCCCCTCTCTCTGGAGAATTTGCATTATCATTTGCAGAATATACTGACCTGGATCTGCCGCTCTGAGCTCTTCACATGCCATTACACATCCCACCCACTAAGAATTCCACAGCTCCAACATCAGAAGGTTGGGGGTGTATTGACAGAGAGTTATCTTTGAAAAGTGCCACAGGTGGCCATGGCGCCATGCAGACATATTAACAAACAAGAGGACAGATTTCTCCTCACTTGCAGATTGGTTTAAATGAGGATAATTCCCCTGAAGTGCAGCTACACTGGGGCAAGTGGGGCTCAGAATCACACCCAAGATCTCTATCTGAAAAAGGTTAGAATCAAAGGTCCTGCTTCCATTAAAATCTCCACTGACTGCAACAGAAGCAGGAGCAAGCCCCAAGCTTATTGTACCAAGCAGCAAATGAAATGCTATGAAATGACATTTATCAATCAATCAATCAATCAACTAAAATGCTCCTTCTCAGCCAAGCTCTTTGAGACCAAGGAACTTGGCCACATTATAAGTTGTCCGTGTGATGTAAAAGACTTTTATAACAGACACCAGTGGGAAAAGGAGCCCCACACTACAGCTGACATTACATTAGTCGTTGTCTCTGAACTGTCACTCTTACTGAAAGAGCCTTCTCCTTTGCACCTCTGGCCATGGGCCACACTTCTTGCACTTCATTCTGCTTCCTCTTCTCAAATCCCAGCTAAAATCCATCTTTTCTCCCTTGCCAGGGACACTCTTTCTCTGATGTTGTTTATTATTGGCTTTGTAAGTGTAGCAAGAGTCCCAGGATATCAAAGCTTTGATACAAAAAAAAAAAAGCCTGCTTTTTTGTTAGTCAAATACTCACCCTTTGTATCCGTCTAAGTTTTGCCATTACTGAGAAAAACACATTGCGCCAAAAGGCTGTGGCAGAAATGGTCACAACATGTGAATCTGAAGCTCGACTTCGTACCAACACTTGTAGGTCACTCTATGTTACCCCTCTTTCCCTTCCTCCCCTCCTAAAATCACAGTAACAACAGGATACATGGGACAAATGAATACACAGGCCGCTGTGTATAGCTGGAAGCTATTGCTGGGTCAGGTCAACCAAAACCAAGTGAATGTCAGTAAGAAGATAACATTAAACACCCTGTCCCAACAGCCAATTACTGTCATAAAAGGACAAGTCATGGCATCCTCCTTAACTCATTCACTCTCTCTCTCCCTTTCTCTCACACACACACGTATTATAAAAGAACAAGTCATGGCATCCTTCTTAACACACTCTCTCAGACACAGTCACACACACAGGGGTCTTGTTTAGACAAGGATAAAAAGTATGTTGTTAGAACGTGTTAGCTAGCACATTAGAACTATCCTGTTGGAAGGGGTTGAGTGTAGACATGATACAGTACATTGCTTTTAACATGTACTAAACTGGTCAAATGAAAGACTAGGGGGAGCCTAACTTGACTTGGATAGCCCATGTTAAAGGACACAACTGCTTGGTCTACAGTAGACATTTCAAACGTGTTAGTCAAAGCTAACATGTTCTAGCAACATACCATTAAATCCTACGGCTGGTCTACACAGTTTTTGAACTGCTTATAAGTATGTTTAGAAACTGACATTGTTGAAGTGGTACAACCTCTTTGTATGCGAATAACCTATACTGATAAAAGCACCTTTCTACCAACATAACTGAATCCACATGAGTAGGTTGAACTGCTGTAAACCAATATAGTTACAGCAGTACAAAAGATGTGTGTGGATTAGCCTCTAATCCAGACAAAGTCACAAGCACTGTTAGAAACACACAGACATTCTCTTCTACATAAGTACATGTGCAACCCATTCAGACATTCACAAGGACACACATGCAGACAAAGTCACACACATGCAAAATCACACATAAACACGTGCATACTCTCATGCAGAGGGCTCTTGCAACAAGAGAGAAGTTTCAGAGAAAATGACTGGCATAATGTCATCCTTTATATGGGGCTCTTTATTCCACTGGTGTCTGCTAAAAATGTTTCACACAGACAACTTACTATGGGACCAGATTGCTTGCTCTCAAAAACCAAACTTGTAAACACACTCAGAACCACACCCACTCACATGCAAACAGTCACTCACACCTCCAAGATATGGCACAAGGGCTGGGCCAAGTCCATGGGCGATCATGCTTGGTTTTGATTTGTTTTTCTTTTCTTTTAAATCTTACTTTCCCAGAAGAGAGATTAATTCAGTAAACCTGTTGTCATGGGTACAGTGCAGTGAAGAGCTTTAATCAAATAAAATTCAGATAAGAGGTAAGAAAAGAATAATAAAAACCAACAAAATAAAAGGAATTTCCAAAAATATGTAAACAGGCATTTAAACATTTGAACTTCTGCTCACAATGATCTGAGTTGTGTGTGTAGTGAGTGAGAGAGAGAGAGAGAGAGAGAGAGAAAAGACCTTCTGTAACTAGTTAACATTGACTTTTATTTGTTTCTTGGACTACAAACCTTTAACTTTTCTGCATTTGAGCCTTTTTAAATACCAACATTTTTAGTGTTATACTTGCTGGGTCCCCTCCCCCTTTGTGGTATGTCTACGCTGCAATTTAAGGTGTGTATGAGGTGCAGATAATCTAGTTTGCATGGGTAACAATAGCAGTGAAGATACAACAGCATGGATCCCAGCATGGGCTGGCAACCCAAAGTACCCCGGTGTCCCTGGTGGACTTGTACTCAGGCAGCTGGTTTGTGCTGAAGCCGGTGCCACTGCATCTACACTGCTACTGTTACCTGTTCTAGCTATTTTAAAGCTAGCGCTGGCTGGTATGCCCACCCGCTCTACAATTATATCTTCTGTTGCAATGTCACTGTACCATTAATCAGCTGCCAGGTTGAGATGCTAGCTGATGCAACACAGTATCTATGGCTGGCTTTCATGGGTACAAGACTAGGGCAGTCTGGGGTGGAAAGGCAGAAGAAAATGCACTTAATTGACTCGTCGTAGTCGATGCTCATCATTGTGTACATGCTGATAAGCGTGAGGATTTGTGTATGTCTGTGTGTGCGTACCCCCCACATTAGTGTTTGCATATGAATGTGCATGAACCTCACCAGAGCATTTATTAAGACGAGAGTCTAGCAATTAGAGTGAGAGTATCCATCGCTTTAGCTAGACTTATATACTGTCACCATGGTATCTGAGAGCCTTGGAAGTGGGAGTCAACAATAGTCCTATTTCTGGCTATTCTACCTCATTGTGTGACCATGAGCCAGTCACTTAGCCTCCTTGGGCCTCAGCCTCCTCCACCTGTAAAATGGGGATAACATTTCCCCACCTCACAAGGGTTCTGTGAGGCACAGTTCATTACATGTTTGCAAAGTGCTTTGAGATCCTTGCACAGAAGATGCCAGAGTAGGGGACAGTACAGAAACTGACTCTTCATTCTTAGCACCCATCTACCCTGGAGCTGGAGACAGAATTTCCCAGCATAAGCTGGCACGCTAAAAACAGATGTGGCGCTGTTGTCAGGCAAGTAGCAGGATGGACCTAGTGTCTTGGGCAGGACTGTATCCAGGCCAGCTAGCCCATCCCACCACTCCAGCTACAGTTTGATTTTTCGCATGCTAGCTTGCTGAGAGCTACACCTTCCAGTTGTAAATGTCCCCTTAGAGTTGGAAAGGCTTAGAAGCCAAAGACCCCCTCCCCACCCTCTGCTCTGGAGCAAACCTGACACCTTGGGACTGTGACTCTGTGAGTGTAAAAAGTTGGGGGGGAGGGGAGAAAGAGAGGGAGGGGGACCCAACTGATGCACTGTACCATGGGATGTTCATTTTCCCAAGGAGAGAGGGTTGACTATCCATTGCCACACCTGGCAAAGGCAATGCACTTGCAGGTCATCTGAAGGGAGGAATAATGCTGGCTGGCCTGCTAGGGCAGATCAAACTGATGCAGTGGATGGGAAGGGATGGCAGGAAGGTAGTGGAGAGGGGTCAATATGCTATAAGAGCTCTCATTGTACCATGCCAGGGCTACGGCATCTGTGGAAGAAAATCACCCATCAAATTTCCATTTCCAGAGAACAGTCATCCCTATACATTTAGCAGTTAAACTGGATGGGAAAAGGCTGGGGAAAATCAGCCGTAATGGTTGGAAAAGCTGTCAGCATCTCTGCTCTGTACCACCCCGGACTCCCGCCCAGACCCTGGGGAAAATAATGAGCCTTTGCGTCCTAAGGCTGTAAATCTCTAACATTTGATAGA
Source organism: Mesoclemmys tuberculata (assembly GCA_007922155.1). Taxonomy (NCBI): domain Eukaryota; kingdom Metazoa; phylum Chordata; order Testudines; family Chelidae; genus Mesoclemmys; species Mesoclemmys tuberculata. Next base: position 15,162,287 of record ML675630.1, on the reverse strand, counting down.
GGGAGTGTGCTAGGGGGTTACTGCCAATGAAATGCTTTGTCAGTGCCTTCCCTTGTTGGATGACTACAGTTCAAACATTGTTTGTGTCCACATGTCTCCTCTGTCGCAGACTGTCACAGCTTCTCTGTGGCTTCTCTCTTTTGACAAGGTTCCGCAAGCAACACTTGGTTAGTTCTTGGCAGAGAATCATACCTTTGGAAAGCAGGGTTTTTTTTCTTTCTTCCTCTTCCCCCTTCTACTCCTCCCCCACTAGAGGTTCTATAAAGCCATGGATCACATTAAAGCAACATGGCCACTGAATGGTTCTCTTGCAAACCTGTAGAAATTAACTCTGTCATCAAATGTGGCAGGACAACCTCAGATGCCCAATCTCTGATACTGCCAATACATCTGCTTGAAAGTGACCTCTTGTTGGCTGTCCTCAAACTCATATGTGAATGGGCTGAAGTTTCCTCTTTGCCATGTACACATAATACACCAGACGATGCTGTGTGCATGCACAGTGCAAGCTTGACACAACTATACAGCAGCTTCCATCACTAGCCACATATGGGCAACCTGACACAACTGTGCGCTCATGCACACATATGCAGAGCATTAGAGCTGGTCAAACTCTGCAAAAACTATGCTCAGACAATTGCTAATGGCCCTTCTGTTTGACCACGCTCATGTCTCCTTTGAATGGCTGTCTAGGATTGTTTGGAGCATGCCTGTCTTTCATAGGAATGCCTGCGTTATCCCGAACTAGGGGACTGATGAGCAAACAAGAGTATTCGCTATTCATTGTCTGCCTGCATAATTCTCCAGTTTTCTCAGGTTCAGTTATCCAATCAGGGAGCAAAAACAAGTGACTTGTGACCAATCACACACTGCAAATGGTGAATTGTCTGAGCAAGTAACTTCAATGCCCGATGCATCAAATCGTTTATCCAAACTATTTAGCAAATGCTCACAAATAACTAATATAATCAGAACGGGAGAAAAGGGCTTTGTCTGTCACAGAACTTATTTACAACTGTCAGCTCCACTTTGCACTCAGATACACCACACAAACCATATTCACTCATTGCACACACGCATGCACTGCACTTACAAATGTACGCATTACATAAACCCACAAACACATGTACACACCATAAACACGGTCCTAAACGAAATCTAAAAAAGGCTCTGTAAAGACTGACCAAGTTTAAAAGGCAGGTTGCAAGTACAATGCTGAAAAAAGCATTTTGAAAATTATGCTATTCTTATATATATAGACATGTATATATTAGTATTCTTATCTTAGGGTATACCTGTATCTGTTATCTCTAGCACAGAGTTATCAACAGATACCGATAAGGGCATGGAAACAGTTGCAACAGAGCAGTGGACCAACACACAGCAAAGCAGTGACAGACTAGCACCAAGAGCCACCACCAGCTGTTCAACATATCCATATAAAGATGCACAGGCGCGCACACAAAATAGATACTGCATAAATAAGAGAGTAGGTCTCCTACGTTTTGTGCACTGAGAAAGCCTGGAAGAGCTAAAATATCAAACCCGCACTCCACATATATCAGATTGTGAGATACAGTCTGCTGAAACATAAGCCCAGCTTTATGGGAGCAGTCATCAGAATTTCAGTCGCTAACATTTCAACCATATGGTGGCCTGTGTCCCATCCCCAGCAGACTAACAGATGTGCCAACAGCTGAAGGGGCAGAGAGCTCTATCTTCAGGTTCCATCACACATTTCATCCTTCACTAGGCAGGAAAGGCTCAGGGCTACATTAGAGTCGGCTTATAAGGGGTGGGGAAGAATGGTCTCCCAGGCCTTGCAATCAGGAGCAATGCTGATTTTAACCATGTACTGTGGGATCAAGATAAAAGCAGCGTTGACCCTAAAATCAAAAGTCTAACATAGTTTAAATGACAAAATGACAAAAGACACTCAGCTCTCTCTATCCACCCACACAAGTTTTTCAAGGTGCCAGTGTCTAAGCATGTTACAACAAAATGCTGTTTAGGATGCACATGGGAACATCATAGGAGGCAGATATAAAATTGTCTTGACAAAGTAACTGAATTCATTCATATGTACAGTATTGCTTTTAATTAACTTTAATTTCCAAAGAAAATAATTTTTACATATCCATCAAAAAAAATCTTTACCTATCCATAAATTACTGAGTGCAATTCCCCCACCCACCCTCACCATCACACCCAATCATTAATGCCTGGGAGGATACAGCTAATGTAACACATGAGTGACAATACTGTATTTCATTGTGAGAATTCCTACTGTTCCCATATATTCACTATTTTAATTATAACAGTATAGAGCTGATCGGTGCTCAGTGAGAGAACATAGAAATCAAGTCCCATATTTGACTAATCCCCAAGACTAACAACAACCTGTTGCAGTTACCAGCAGAAATCCTATATATACATACAGTAGAACTTCAGAGTTACGAACAACTCAGGAATGGAGGTTGTTCATAACTCTGAAATGTCAGTAACGCAGAACAAAACGTTATGGTTGCTCTTTCAAAAGTTTACACCTTTGATTGAACATTGATTTAACACAGCTCTGAAATTTTACCATGCAGAAGAAAAATGCTGCTTTTAACCATCTTAATTTAAATGAAAAAAGCACAGAAAAAATTTCCTTAGCTTACCAAATCTTTTTTTAAACTTTCCCTTAATTTTTGTAGTAGTTTAAAACAGCACTGTACTGTATTTGCTTTATTTATTTATTTACTTATTTTTTGGTCTCTGCTCCTGCTTGATTGCGTATTTCTGGTTCCAAACGAGCTGTGGGGTTGACTGGCCAGTTCCTAACTCCGGTGTTTGTAACTCTGAGATTCTCCTGTAGTGTGTGTCTAGCTGTATATATGTCCATAGACACACACACAATGAAATGTATTAAATAAAATCTGGGCCATTTACTTCACTTCATCTATCCAACTGGGTCATTCTACTGCCGTTAACCATGGGGCTGGCAAACCCCGGGAGCTGCGCACAGCCCAGGTAAATGGACCGTGCTGAAGGGAGTTCTGTAGGATCTGGTTGCAGGACAAAATCTTCCCTCCAGGCTACATTATGTGGAGTCACTCCACGGCTGCTTCGATAGCTACAGGAGTCTTGGGGACTCCCATAACGAGTCTTCCATGCAATCACAGCCCTGCCAGCAGCTGTCCCTCTCTAATGCCTTGAGGTGGAAGGAGTCACCATGATTCACTCCCTCTGCACAAGCTCCCACAGATTGCCTTCTTCCTCCCACGGTGGACACCCCCATCCTGTTGCATTCAGGACCGTGGGCCCAAAAGGTGGGAGTGTGACTGAGGCAGTGATGTCCCTTGGTGTCAGAACCCAGCCAGCCAGAGCCAGTTCTGGAACCGGGACATAGCATCCCTCATAGCATGGATGTCATCTTTCCGGACCTATCCTTCTATTTGAAGAATGAGATCCAGGGAGAAGGGGATTCTCAACCATTCCATCATAATTATTGTATAGATATTCTCCCTCTCTTTATATATATACATACATAGAGAGAGCGAGCCCCAAAAGAAACTCTGAAATGTTTTTCAGCTCAGACATGAACCACCCCATCTTTATCTTCCTTCTGGGCAGCTAAACCCAGAATGGGCTTGTATCTTTCACACAGGCAATTAGGAGAGAGTCTAGGTAATTCTCTTCTCTCTCCATGCAGGAAATGAACATATTGCCTTTAAATCCCTCTTTCCTGGAGATTTTATTGTTACATAAAAGCAGCAACTTGAACTAGCAAGAGCAGCACCACCTCCTATTGTAATAACATTATCCTCATCTCCTGGACAATATGGTAAAATATTTATCCCCGCACGGTTACAAATAATGCTGTCCCACAATCGTATTGGTTCACCTTGCCTCCAGCACGAAGCACCTGCTTGACATACAAAACAACATGGGGCTGCTGCTCTGATTGGAATATTTTCGGTGTTTTAATCCCACCATTGACAGGATGTTCATGGCAGACTGACGGCTCTTGGAGTCTTTACTCAGGCCAGACTCTCACCAAAGGCCCGAGTGAAGGCCCTAAGGGTGAACAGGAAGGTCTGTCTTGCTTGTACTTTTATTTAAGGAGAAGAGAATATTTCTGTGTCATTCTGAACTTTTCTGCTTCCCCCGTCCCCAAAACCTCTCCATGTTGATGGGAGGTGTCAGCATATTTAAATCCTGGGAAGATAAGCAAAGCAATTGAAGGCCTCACCTCTCAGATGATGGAGGGACCACACAACCCAGACCCTAAGTGAGAAAGAGGGACCAAAATGAACCAAGAGGGAAGGCGGTGTAAGTCATAGGGCCAAAACAAAGGTACCAGAACTCTGATGACACCAACGGCTCCACGCAGGAGCCCAAGACACCTGTCCAGAGAAACGCTGCAAAGGGCCCTACAATCACAGAGAACTCCTCTTCATCCAGCTTTCTCCTGTCCTGGAGGGCAAAACCCTGTATTTCTCCACAGAGTAGGCAGAGGTAGACAAGCTTCCCCCACACCCTCCTTCCAGGGGACCTCAGCACTGCTCAGGAGGAATTACCTTTTCTGCTGTGACAGGAGCTTGGCCTCCACAGTCCAGTCAATCCTTAGTCTCTGTGCTTCAGGACAGATCATCAACTGAAGTCAACACAGCTCCATTGGGTCCAGTGCAGTCAGACTGACTGGCACTGGCCCAGGGTTTCCAGTTGGTGCCGGAGTTTTGTTACATGGACACTTGTCCATTGGAACTGGACAAAGTCACCAGACTCTTCATTACCACTAAAGGCCCATCAGAGGATTACCTCTTCCAGTCACTATTGAAGTTGCCAAATCCACCCCACCATTCCCTCATTTGTCCTCTGCCAAGAGCCGCACTCTTTGTTCACATCAGCAAGCCCCCATGTTCCATTTAAAATCAGGGAGGGACCCACAGCATATGAGGCCCCAAAGAGGCATAGGGTGGGGATACAGGGCCTGAGAAAGATTTCCAGGGCAACAGGTAATACTGGTGACAGATGGGAAGAATAAGATAATGGCATTTTGAACACAGGGGGCCTGACGCTGCACTGGGCCAAGGGGAATAAAACAGATGATGGAGGGACTCTGAGCCCAGAGGGTCATTTCACCCGTGGTCAACGTGGAGGGAGAGAACCTGTCTCGGCAGTCCCCATGAATGGAGGCATCTGGCTCCCAGGCAGTGAGAGGATCCCTTGCTGCTCTGGTTATTAATACCACAGACTCCGCTTTTGCCATGAGCTGTGTTGGGTTTTCTTTAAATAAGGGAAAGGGATGAAAATGCCCATAGGTCCAGCACCCCATAGCAACGTGCTGGAGCATTCAGCACTCTCTCCAAGACCTGACAGACACCTACCGAGTCATCAATAGCACAGGGGTTCCTTGGAGGTCTCCTATCCAAGTACAGGCTTGGCCTGATCCTGCTTACCTTGCAATAGCAGACAGAATGAGAACAGTACCTCCCTACTATCTCCATCTCTGCCCCCTCCCCATCCCACACACGCAAACACACACCTGCGCTTCCGGTTAGCCAGCTCTGTCCTCGCTTCAAACTGCAGACTGCATTGACAGTCTGGCCACCTCTGCACTTGAGTGCCAAAGTGGCTCCAAGAGCCAGAAAGGCTGTATAAAGCCAGGGGAAAGCATAGCCTAATGAGCTACGAGGCAAGGCTTATGTCTCTGGTGGAGAGAAGTCAAGTGGTACTACGAAAAAGAAAAAATGAGGTTTATGACCATTCAAAAATGTTTTTTTATTGTTTAACACACACACACACAAAGCCCCATTTGAAAAACACAAGCCTCAGCTCCAAAAGCAGAAAACAAGTGACACTGATTAGTGAGACCAGAACTACCCTGGCTTTGCTCACACCTCTGCCATCTAGAGTTGAAGTTTCTCATAATTTTGCCAGCTAAAGATGAGCTCGCACTGCCGGTGTCGGGAGAGTGCTGGAATTAAGGGTTTGGTTCAGTGCATTCCATTTGCAAAATTGGGGTCAAGATCCAATTTTGTATTTTGGACCCACTTGCAACTCCCAATGTCTGCGGTGCTCAGATCAGGATTTTGGTGCAGACCATCTCTAGTCCTTGGGAATGCCAGCTGGTTTTATTCTCTCCCAAATTCTCATGATTCCTGCAGGTATTTTTTCCATTTGTTATTGTGCCTCTTCCAGGGCACCCAAGGGAAGGCATACAAACTCTCCTCCAAAAGACTGAGACAGCCCCTGCTCTCTCTGCTCTGGTTCAATGCTACCTCAAGACTATGCAGGGTCTACGTGTCAAGGTCTCCTCTGGATCAGCAGTCCTGAAAGGACACAACTCAGTGCGTTGCTCAGGGTCAGCATCAAAGCAGAATTGGTAAGTGTGTGTGACTGGATGAATGCAACTTCTTCTTCATTTTGAAGTCAGAGGCTCCGCGATGCAAGAGTGACTGGCTGTGTTGATTGGTTGTGCATTTGGGCATAAGGAGAGGGGGCTGTTATAGGGAATAGTGAATGCTTCACATCTATTTATAAAACTTATGGGGTTTCTATAGTGCTCATCATGATGCTATGTAGGTGCCACTCTAATTTCAGACTGTGAGTAATCACAGAGTCCAAGAGAATATAGCCTTCCTTAGCAAACCACCCCCTCCTCCACTCTTAGCTCCTTAGTGACACTGATGCCTTCATTTATGAAATCCCAGGGAATCCCACAAGATCCAGAGCTTATCTACTCAGGGAAATTTACTGACATAATGATACTGCTCTGCTAACATTAGACCAAAAAAACTCCCAGTGTAGGCACTCTTGTCCTGGAATAACAGTGCCTTTTCCCAGTTTAGCTTATATCGCTTTGAAAGTGGCATAAACTAAACTGGAAAAGGGCAATGTTCTCCTACATAAGAGGGTCCACACAGGGAACTATTCTGTGTGGTGTAGCTGATAGAGCACTGGATTGGGACCCAGGAGACCTAGATTCTATTCCTGTCTCTGGGCAAATGACACTGACTTTCTCTGTAAACTGCTTTGAGATCTACTGAAGAAATGCACTACATAAGAGCTAGGTTTCTGGTGTGAATTCTCACAATTGCAAATTCAAAATTCCCTTTCCATTAATATTCCCCCGGATTCACTTCATATTTGCTGCTACAGCAGATATTTCTGCCAGTAAATTCATTTGTTCAAAGAGTCACGGAGAACAAATGAACACAAAGGGGCACAAACTTAATCTAAATCTTTTTCTAAATGGGAAACGAATATGCTCTCCATTCTGCTTTCCATGGAACTTGTGTGAGAAAGGACTGTGCATTTAGGATGTATTTTGTAAAGAGGAGGAGAAGGCACTGAAGGGCAACATAAAGTACATGCACACAGCCTAGGAGGGGGAAACAGCATGCTGAACTCCCCTCTAGCATCTCACATAAAACTCCTCCAGGAACTCCCAGGAGCGCCACTCCCGTAACGCCCCAGAACCCATTGCAATAACATCTGGAACCTCTATCCAATTACAAATACATGAAGATCAAAGGACAAAGTTGCCCAGCTCTCATGAGAACAAGCCAGAGCCGGTAGTAATTGGCTGTTCTCTGACTGCTGCTAGCCACCCCTCTTCACCATTTCCCTTGCCTTCCCACCTGCAATCACATCCCTCTGCCTCCCAACAGAATTCCCAGCTCCTCCCGTGTCTGGATCTCTTATTTGGGTGCCCAGAACGCCCCAGCATGTTTAATCGCCTTGCCTGCCTAGCAGCTACAACAGCTCTGATACACCCCAGAAGGCTTTGAGGGCTTCTCCCACTGCAATTAACAAGGAGCAAAGCCTTTTGGGACATATTAGCAGTGCTGCAGGCAGGCAGTGGATGGAAAATAAATGGGCTCAGAGCTATCGGGACATTTGTGGGTCTGCAGACAAAGACGCAGCAACTGGAGAGAAATGCAGCTAAACAATAGGGAGATGATCTTTACTTTGTCTCCTCTAAGCCTGGGAGAGAGAGGAAAACTACTGAGTCGGAAGAGACGTTTGCTCCCTAGCTCCTAGGGTTAGTGGATGATCTGTTGCTCCCAGGAGCAGGGCTGGGTTTTGAGTCTGAAAGGCACCTAGCAATAGCAGGGGCCCAAGCTGTCAGAGGGGAAGAGTGAGCTGGGAGTTGCCTGCCCCTACAATCCCAGTTCCAGAAAGTCAGAATGGGCAGGGCCTGTGAGTTGCATGCGTGCTATGCATGGGGCTCCAAGCAGCTCTGTTGCTGGACTGGGCTCAGTGCTGACCCTGCCCAGAACGATCAGCACTCAACAGGTCACCAAGATCTCTCAGGGCAGGCCAGGACAATAGGGAAGACAGAGTCCTAAAAATGAATCCCCCACACCAGCTTCTACGCTGCTGCCAGAGTGTTCTCCCCATATCCTGCAGTAACTTGCTGTAAAACAGGCGTTTCCCTCTAAAAAGCCAACCAATACATCCTCCACCCTCCAGGGCCAGGCTCTAAGCATCTAAAACAGACCCAGGTTCCAACCCCAGAGATGATGCCCACCAAGGGGACCCCACTCACATCCCCTGCTGACAAGGGACACAAAGGTTCAGGGACACTAGGAATCTGCATGCAAGGCAACGAACAAGCGAAAATAAGGCTGAAATGTCAATTAAGGCCTGCACAGAACTCGGAGATCTTTGGAATAAAGGTACTTAGGAGCATAACTCTGCCAGTAACTGAGATAAGGTCAGCCTCGGCACTGCATTAGTTATTGTTCTAAAATATTCAGCTTTAACTCAGAACCACTCGGTAAAACTGCAATCAGCATAAATCACTCAGTGTTGCCCTGTGTCTGGCCTAACTGTGCTTAAAAACGGCACAGGGCATGCATATCCCATGGTCCGGCTGTCACCCGGGACGCCCTTAGCCGAACGCCAGGGGGACGCTAAGTGAGACTGGAGAATGGAAGACGCAACAGGCACAAAGGGGGTATACGAATTTGTTCAGGGAACAGGGTGTGCCACAGAAAATCACCGGGGGGGGGGCTGGGATGCTATACTATACTGGTGTTTTTATACCAAGATAGACAGATAGGTGGGTAGAGGGGAGTGCACAAGGATGGGTTAGCCAGCCAGCCAGTCTCTGCGAAGAAGAGGGGTTTAACTTTGTTCAGTGCCCTGCGAGTGTGGGGTCACCATCTCAGCACAAGCAGGGATGGATTTGCCTGCAGACCCCAGGGCCCAGCGGTTGGCCTCGGACCACTTCCCCAGGATCCCAGCGGCAGATGAAGGGGCTGGGGGTGGATGGGCGGATGAGGGGGCTGGGGATGGATGGGGTGACAGGCAAGTGGGGCTGGTGGGGGGAGGCGGCTGGGGCTGCAGGGGCTCTTTGCCCTGTGCTTGGAGCTGAACCTTCCCGGCCTGTCCCTGCGCCTCGTCGCTGCTCTGGAAACCCCCTGCGCTGGGTCCCCGCCTCCGCTGGTTGCTGGCAGCGGCCCCGGAGCCGCAGCGCAGCCGCCGGGGAGAGGTAATAAATAACCCGGGGAGAGAGGCGCGGAGCCCGGCGGGCGGTGCAGACTCTGACCTGACAAATACCCGCTGGAAAATCATCACCTCCCGCCCCCGGGAGCCTGGAGCCAGCCCAGCCCAGCCCCGCCGGGGGACGGACGGACGGACGGAGGGATGTGCAAACAAGTCTGCCCAGCCGCCGGGCGCCCCGCAGCGGACCCGCCCCTCCGCCGCCGGCGGGACAGGCAGCAGCTGAGCCGCAAACATCTAAGGATGATGGAGGAGGAGCCCGGCTCCCCGGGCAGGGGGCACCGGGAGGGGGAGAGCGCGGGGGCCGGGGAAGGATGGCGGAGAGAGGGGAGGAGGGTGTGTAGGGGAGGGAGGGATGGGGAAGAAGAAGAGGGGAGGTGGATGGGGCATGGGGGGGAAGAGGTAAAAGAGCAATCAGAAAGGGGGTAAAGGAGAGAAAAAGGGAAGGAGAGAAATTTTGAAAAGGGAGAAGGAAACAGAAATCTAGGAAAGGGGAGGAAAAGGGGACACAGGGAGGGAGGAAGAGAAGAAAACCGAGTGATGATTTAAAAAAAAGGAAAAGGCAGAACAGAAGGAAAGTGGTGGAGAGAGGGAGAAAAAGGAGAGAAGCAAAAATAAGGAGAGAGCTTTGACCTGGTGGCAAGGTGTTTTTGAAGCTCACAAGGAGGGCCCCCCCCGGGATTTAGCTGCTTCTCCCACAGTCCCCGGAATGCCCCTTTCAAGGGATTCCCCCAGATCTCTTTCTAGTGTGATTTCCACAGCACTTTTTGTTTGCATTTTCCAGTCATGCTCTGGCTAAACCAAGGAGAGATCCGTTCTGCTGTGGTAACTCGATGCCTGGCAGAAATGGGATGGCTTGTTGGGGTCCCTTTTGTTTTTAGAATATTGACAAACAATATCACTGTTTATTTTTAAGCATTTTTTCCCCAATTTTTATCAATTTAAATTTTCATAGTTGGAAGTTATGGGGGGGAGGCTCAGGCAATGGGGTGAATCAGACCATAATTATTTAATGACAGGAGGTGTTGAGATTCAAAAAGTTAAGGCTTTATCACTGTTAAAACACAAATTATCAACATCACACATCAAAATATATAAAAATATTCTTAAATCAAACTCTAATAAGTTCACAAGCAGTCTTTTAAAAATGTTATCTGTAAATATAGATTAACAGCGATGGAACTATTTTGTCACCATTTTGTGTTTATATGGTGAAATCGACATTGACCAACATTCACTGATAAAAATCAAATCCTTCCAAGCCTAGGTAACTCCTGTGTTGGCCTCACAGCATATTCAGGAATCTACTGGAAGCAGTTCAGCAAAGGGATCCCAACAGCCCCTAAAAGTGTAATTCGTAGAGGAAGGAAGGGGAGAGTCTGATAAAGAACAGTTGTGGGGTGGGAGGCTTGGAGCCAGATTTCCAAATACTCAGCACCCACAAGGCCAGGATTTTTCAAAAGCTCAGCTTAGAAAAATTTGTTCCTTTGGCGGTTACCCAGCTCTACGTCCCCACCCTCACCCTGGAAGTCCTCCCCCCGCCACATTTTCCAGGGAGGGAGAGTGATTTTTCTTTTTCTGCTGTGCGATAAAGTGTGATTATAAAGAATATAACATGGAGCGCAGCGCTTGTGTTCCAATTGGTGGAAAGCCTGTTGTTAACCAACAGGGAACTATTTATTCTCCAGCTCTGCCGATGCTCCATGGTCAATAATGATAAAGGAAAAAAAAAGGAAGAGTTGAGGCCATTATAAAGAAGCAATCGCATTATAGAGAAGCAGTGGTAGCTGCACCTTCAGAATCTATGATTCCCAGAGGTCACATCTGGTATGCTCAGAGCACTGGCCATTGCCGGTGTTTTCCCTGCACTATTAACCCACCAACCAGTTTTTGCTTGCCAGAAATGACTGATTTCTCTAGCCTGATGGCAATCATCAGCAGGGAGACAGAGCAGTGCGTTCCTGCGGCTGCGCCATCTCTTGTGATATTTAATAAATAAAAAAGCCAGATGGTTGACCTGTTCCCTCCAGAAGGATGTGGGAAAAGATGCGTCTGTTTATTGTGACTGAATATTACACAATATTATTAGGCTAAAACGGGAGCAGGATTTGGCCCATGCAGCTTTATAAAGTTCAGACTGAAAGACATAACCAGCTAGATTACAGGGGCATGGGCTGTCCCCTTTCCCACAGCAAACAGCATACGCCAAGGAAACATACCTTTTGCCCCACTCCAGAGGCAAGCTGCTTATATTTTAAGGTTTTCATTAAGCCCAAGGCTATTATTGCCACTTTAATTTCCTGCAGCAATGGCTGGGTCCATCAATGGTATATTTCACAGGCTAGCCGACATCCCGTATCCCTTTGGTCATCCATCAAAGATCAACATGCTATGATGCATCATCCCTTCAAAATCCAAGTCCCCTCCCCCCCTCAGTTTCCCCACACGAGGCAGCGTTTTGCCCCATTCCTTGCCGTGTCCCCAATCCTAGTGTGATGCTCATAGCCTTCCTCTGATTCCACATTGCTAAGGGTAAAGCCTCCAACCCAATTTATTCCTCACTGCCTACACCTTGATCATTTAAATCATGGGTTTCACGGAACACACCCCAAAAATGACTCTCTTTGCCATGAAAAACATCCCATCTCTGGGAAAGCCATACTTTCTGCTAATATTTCACACATGCAGAGAAAGGCCCTAGACATGTAGCTGCACCACAGCAACACGGTAGGGATGAGGGACTGCTGGAGGGAGGTCCCAATGCAGCTGTGAGTGGGGACAGCTGGTGAGCTTTCTCAGGCTGGGTTGGCCAACCAGATCACTAGTGGACTGGGTACAAAGGGAAAAGCTTCAAGTAAAGAGGGTCGGACTCTCCCAAAAGACACAATGCCATTTTCTCAGGGGAGGCGAGGATTCGCTTTCTCCTGTGTTCTGAGATCATCTTTCCCATCTTCCTTCTGCAGCCTGAGTAGCCTAGACTGGGGTTTTCAAAGCAACCCAAGGGAGTTAGGTGCCCAGCTCATGGGAGTTAGGTTTTTCAGAAGTGCCTTACGCCATGTCCACACTAGGCAAACAAGTCTATTTTTAACACACGTGGAAATCCTAGTGTAGACAAGGCAGTTGTAGTTTGAACATCTGTTAGCAGGTAGAGGGGAACCCCTGCACTATCATTTTAATGTGTTCATTCACACATTTTAAAAATGCATGTTTTCTAGGGAAGAAAATGCTGTAGTGATTTAGGAGCACACATCCCACTGCAAGTCAGTAGGATGTGTGCTCCCAAGTCATTTGAATCCACCCTGGGAACCAGTTTCCTTAAACTCCTTTGAAAATCCCATCCTAGCCTGCAGGGCAGGTTCCGCCTTTCAGCTTCCTGATTTGGGGAACTAAGTCATTGAGAAACTAGAGAGAAGAGAAAACTGCAAGGATTCAGGAGTAGGAGCTGACTCTTCACCCCTGCAAGTTTCCCAGAAAAAGCAGCACAGTTACCAAACCAAAGCACAAATGTTCCAAAAAGCGAGTGGAAATTCATCATTTCTCCCTTCAGGTATGTACAGAAACGTTACTAGTAACTAAAAAAAGCATCATTCGACTGATACTGGGCGTTGAAACCCGTGTTTCCAAAATGCTGCCCTTCCCCTTGATGTTTTGATCTATGAAAAATGACACATTTTTCGCAATAAACAAATATTTCAGCCTGAATGATGAGTTGTTCTAAGAGCAGAATCTGAACGAAAGGTGCTTCCCATCCAAGAGGAGGACTAGCCTGGCTTTAAGTGCAATCACTGAATGACTCTCTTGTAAGAGGAGAGATCAGAGGCCAGATACAGAAGAATAAACAGGAGAGGGACGAGACATACTAGTCTTGTTCTCCCACTGCAGGAGACAAGTAACTCCCATTGACACTGCTGGCAGCTGCTCAGATATCGTACAGCAAGAAAATTGGGCCCCAAAACATATTCAGAGTTCTTGGGTGAGTCAGGGCTAGTGTGAGCAAATGCAGCCCCCCACTTTTGAAGCCTACAGATGGGGCTCCCTATAACTTAAAAAAAAAAGTGACAACTGGTGCTTGGGGACAAAGCTATGTCTCTCTCCTTGGGCCTCCACACTTGTCTTCCCATCATGCGATACCTTTGTAAGCTCTTTTAGGGGCAGGGGTACAAATCACAATAAACCTACGGCATGGCGTATAAATAATAATACAAATAATAAGTAGAACAAATATTAAGTGAAGAATTTTGTTGGTGTGTGAGAGAGAGAGAGAGAGACAGAGACAGAGAGAGAGAGTGGGTATATGCACGCATTATACGCACTGGTTGTTGCTATACTTCAAAGTAGATTTCCCCCCCCCACAAATCATGTTTGCTGTCTATATTTTGACCCCAGTGCCACCCCTACTGTCCCCCGTCCCCTCTCACCCCTAGCTGCAAGTAGAAAGATAGTGAATAAATACGTACAGGTATTATATCACCCAGGCATCACAAACTGACACTGCAGTGGGAGTTTAAAAATACCAGACTCCCACAGCTACTGTCTGTCGGTATCATCAAGCCTTCCCCTTTGGTTTGCATTATGTCATGTTAACAATCCATGGAACAGGTGCTAAGCTAACTACAATACACAACCAACCCTTTCCACCACCACTTCTAAATAACTCTCCCTACCTCCTGGTCACTGCTCCCCTTGAAGAGGCCATTGCAGAACTAAGGATAAAAACTGATCCTGTCTAGAGACCGTGCCAAGAGGGGTCACTTAGTGAGCCCATAACGCTAGTGGCTATACTGCTATACTGTCAGGGTAAAAACTGAATCCACAGCCTTTGCCTTGGCGGTATGAAATTTCCAGCCACCCCATTCCATTAGGATTTCAGTGCACCTGCAAAGAGGGGAACTTTGAAAGCTGTTTCCTGGGCATCTCTAATTTTTCATTCCTGTGTGGTTGGGAAGGGAAAGCTGAACAACAGAGGCAAGGAAGAGGAGAGAAAAATCCCATGGCACGTGCTGCGCCCACAGTAAGGAAGCAAAAAGGGACAAACCAAACTGTATGTCCAGCATGATACCCTTCCAAGCATACACTATAGGTATATAAGATGGGGATATTTGCTTGTATCTATGGGGATGGTGGATGGATGGATATGTGGGGGGACAGGGAAAGAGAAAGACTTAGATTGTACGTTGTTGGGGCAGGGATCTTATTTTTCTTACATAGTATGAAGGACCTAGCACCCTGCTGGTGCTATACAAAAAAGTCAGAAACAGACCCATGGATAAGTAGATCAATAGAAGAGCAGCAGCACTAGGTAGTTAGTTTTAATAGCATGCAGAGTTTGAAGCACTCCCCAAATCCCAGGATTTATTAAACATGGCTTTGCTGCTACCACTTCTAACACAATAAAGCTCAAAGTGTTAAAGGAGCAGGTTCCTCATTTTATCTCCTTTGTTCTGTGGACCCTTTTTAATCTGGAGCTGTCAGAGTGTGGGAGGGGGTTATTCCAATGACCTGGCAAGAGAGAGCCTATGTATTTAGGCTTGGTTCCCCCTCTCACTTTATCACTTTGTGGCAAATGGCCGGCTTCTCCCTAGTGGGTCTCACACTTTTGCCTCTCACAGAGGGCCAGGGCGTCGCCGGTTACCCTGTCTTCCCAGGGAGGAGGGTAGGGACCTGGGCCTGCCCGCTCCTCCGGGACCCAGCCCAGGAGCCCTCTGAGTAGCAGCTATGTGCTGCTGGCACCATACTTGTAGAGGCAGACTTTTCCCCTGGGCTATTCTCCCCCCTCTGTTCTTTTAGCTTCTTCAGTACCTTCTTCAGGACTCCACCTCTCTTCCACACACCACTGTACTCCATTCTTCTCCTCTTCACAACTCCACACACCACTGTAGTCCATTCTGCTCTTCCTCACAAACTCCTCTGCTCACCACACACCTACTCCTTCAACTCCCACCCTGTCTCTCAGGAGTAGAGGGTTTTTATAGGCACCTGAGTGGGGCCTTAACTGGTGTCAGCTGACCCTAATAACCCTTTAATGACTCTGGCTAGTCTATAGGGAACAAAGCCCAGATCATTCTAGAATTTACATACCTCCCTTCCAGAACTTTCCTACTGCCCTCTGCCCTTGCTATACCACAACTTGTAACTTGTATCATTTGTAACCTCTTGTTTTGTTTTGTTTTTTAAACTGGAACCCGAGCTGGGGAGAACTGGTTTGGCGAAATGTCTATAAAAGTCTGTAATCACAAAAGCACAAACAAGCCTTGTAAAAAGCTGATATGAGCTACGGGGCCGGGCTCCCACACTCCATGGAACCAAGAAACTGTGCCGAAGCCCACTGGCATCCTTCTACCACCCTGTGAGCAGGTAAATATAGCATCATATCAGGTTGTGAACATGCTTCTGTCTCTACAGAGGTGGCATCTCTGCATGCCCTTGTGTATCTATGGTGTTTTTATTGCATTTTTAACATGACTTTAGTGCAAGTGAAATGCACCAGGTTCATGGCATTGGTGTCCTAAGATCTCTTTTTATCCACTGATCAGGTACCGTTTGAGTAGCAGCAGAAAAAGCTTCCCCCAGCACTGTCCTGGCAATGTGCATGTCATCCCTAACTCAGACAGATCTGCTCTAGGTGAGAGGGGAGCTCACCTAGCTATCAGCCACTCAGACATTGGCCTCTCTAACAAGACTGCAGGCAGAGGGGTCAATTAGCGTTAATTGCAGTTTTCAGACTCTGTGATAAGGACAGCCAACCAGTGGAGACTGGACCCAGAGCATCATGCCTCTGTTATACGGTGTATGGAGGTGTTTGTTGATTACAGACACTTAAATGAGGAACCAAATATATGTAAGAGATCATCCAGAAGGACCCTTTGACCACAGTTAAGAGCAGAGATCAGGTTAAGACAGAAAATTCCTCCTACCAGAAGCCATGACCGCTGTGCACAGCATCTCTTCCAATACAGTTGTCCTATCCCACCCCTCCTAAACCACTCCTTACAGTTAGAGATCTGACTTCAAAGTTTCTTAAACAGTCAGGGTACTCAGATTACTTGTGGACTAGCCAAGTAAAGTACCACAAAACCCTATTGTATAAACTAATTGGGGATTGAGGAACTCATAAAAATCCAAAAGTTTGAAATTACAGTAGATAAGGTGAGTAAGCTGCCGTGTGTAAGCTGCCTCACTTTCTTCTTGTCCTTCAAACCAGTGCTAAGTAATCTCCAGTTCACTGCAGGCATTGCAATGTGAAGGGATGTTTATTTGTTCTTCATCAACATCACTTTCCTTATGTGATCCTTTTCCCCCACTGGGAAAAATGGTTCATATAACTGGTCATCGGTGTTCATAAAATCAAGGTCCTACTGCATTGATTTGCATCTAGGTGGCTCATCTGAGTTTCCATTAGCAGTTTGGTTACCCAGTGACCCGTGGGTAGCTTGATCACCAATTTACCTTATTATCCCTGTGTAGCTGGATGGGTTGGGATACTCTGCCTAGCTTCATGAGCTGGGATTACCTCATTGCGCATGAGTACCAGGGGAGGTCAAGGTACAAAATGATTCATGGGTTGAGCTACCCAATTATAGTTCAGGAGCAAGGAGGGTCAGATTTCCCAATTACTGAGTAGTTGGTAGTAGGGTCAGGTTACCCACCTGGTGGATAGCAGGGTGGGGTAGATTATCCATTTGCCAACTGGATATTTAAATCACAGATGACCTCCCCACAAATCCCAGGGAAAATATATTTCTAAATTATCATCAACAGAAAATAAAACCAATCCGTGTTATTCTTTACGGCTGCGTCTGTATGTGTTTCTGTGTCTCTCCATCCCTCTCCCTCTCCCAACCTGTTTTGAATTTTTAATGCATGCTGTTTCCAGTGTCAGCCGTTTTTCTTGTGAAGGTTTTTTGACATAACTTTATATCGTTATATCCTTTTGTTGTTGCCGTTCCCCATTCTTGTTAGGAGCTCCGCTCCCCTAATGAACCAAGTCTCCTGCCAGGATAATAATAAATAATAATAAAAAAATAGATCCAGGGCTGCAGTGAATAACTGCGAGTGTGTGTGATTAGGAACGTGGGTGCCACACACAGAAATGCTCTAGCAGCCTGTTCCTTGTGGGCTCCCCATATGTATCCTTTTCCCTGCAAATCTGCACAGTATTTACACCACTCAAACATCGTCATCATGTGGCAAAGCATTAAGCATGCTTGGGAGACCTGTTCTTCAAGGGTCGAAGCAGAGAATGGGGTCTCTTGTCCTAAGGGGAAACTGGACTCAGAGCAGGGCTTCGACTGCCCAGTATTCATTGTGAGAAGCTGCTACCTGACCCCCCTCTGCAATTCCCAGCTAGAAAGTCTTCCCCTTTTTCACATCCAACTATAAACGCTCAATAAAGGAGAAGACACCTGATTCCTGGTGTTGGTAAAGAGCACCAGCAGAGCCCATGACCGAATACATATCAAAGATCTTGGTTGTTTGGCCTTTAACATCCCCCTTTCAGGTGCTGAACTTCCAAAAGCCTGAGAGTCCATTAGTGACACGTGCATGTTAGCTTCTTTCAAGCAGCAAGGGCAGCAGCTACAGAAAAGCCTTGCAGTATCATAGCCTGTTCTAAAAACAACAGGCACACTGACCTTTGGAGACTCTGAACATTTTAGTCTTCCAGCGGGGGCCATGAGTGTGACATTCCATGGCCCCTCATGAGCAGAATTATTTAGCTGGAGAACTTTAAACATGTCTCTTCAAGCCTTACCCTCCTTAAAAATAATAAACGCTGTATGTTTAGGCACTAGGATAATGCAAATGATAGTAACAACTCCTAAAGCAACTTCCCTCTGAAGCACTCTCACTTCTGGGTCAGCCCTTAGTTAACTAATCTCAAAACACCCCCACCAGGGAGGAAGAGAGATATGATTGTCCCTGTCTTACAGCTTGATCACATGAGAAAGAATGATTCGCCTAAGGCCATATGATTAGACAGTGGCAGAGAGGGGAGTGGAACCCAGGAGTCCTGACACCCCCGGTCCCTGCTCCATCTGCCGCATAGCACTTTCTCCCCAGTATTTACGCAATCCGAACACACTAAACATACACAAGCCCCTGTGGATAACGTCATTCATCTGAGGCCTAAAGCTCACCGCCATGGGTCAACGTTAATCAGATCACACACTCCAACAACCTACAAGCTCTCTGAAAGAGGCAGTGCAAACCAGAGCCCTTAACAAAAAAAAGCAGCTGCCGTTTAGATTCATCCTCCCTTCTGTATTCTTGCTTGGTGCTGAATGCCAGGAACATTATTCTCTTGTTTCCACTGCGATGCTTCAAACAGATGCTTTTCAGCATTGAAGACCTGGTGTGTGCACACTCCGCCTGCTGCTGGTGAGAAGCGTACAGCCAACTCTCTCCCCAACAGGTGCTGGGAATCAGGCCCACAAGCATCAGCTGAAAGCTCCAGATTTCTAGCCCAGCAAGCACTGGGATGCAGCCACACCATCAGTGCAGACTTATTCCCTGAGAAACAGCTACCTCTGGAATTTATAAGGAGTAACATTATCAAAAGCTCGTAGGTGACCTAGGAGACCGAGTCCCATTTTCAAGTGACTTAGGGCCAGACAGGTACCTAAATATCTTTCAAAACCTGTGGCCTTCAGGCATGCAGGACCTTAAGAGCTTGTTTACACATGATAAGCCTGGATGTGAAACTACATCACCCCAGCTTGCTGCGCAGGAACTTGCTGTGTGGACACTGCTGTAGCGCAGTGAAAGTCCCAGAGTGTGGCTTTGCGTACCATGCTTTCAAGTAGCAGCGCATCAAGCCACGCTCCAGGACTTGCACTCCACTGTAGCAGTGTCCACATGGGACATGACTGGGAGGCAAGCGGGTGTGATGGAAATTCACACCTTGGATTGCTGCACAATAACTTGCAGTATAGACCTAGCCCTAGTCCCATTGACTTTTAATAAGATTTACGCTTCTCAGCATCTAAGTGACTTCTGAAAGTGGGATTTCAGCTCTGGAAGCTGGTGGGGCCAACACACCAGCCAGTACGTGCATAAAGCTCCCAAGACAGGCAGAATTTTAGTCCCTTTCTCCAAGGTTTTCTTTATTTTACAGAACAGTTCAAAGGCAACTCAACTCAAAACACATCTTCCAAAGGCTCTACAGCACCTACCTGAAAGCTGGGGAATCTTTCCTAAAGCTTCTTTCTGAAAAAGTTTCTAACCCTGCCCCTGATATGTATCTCCTACCCAGACCTTCCACCAGGCTAGTGGGGAGAGCACCTTCCCAGGTTCTTTCTCTGTGTCTCCTCTTCTAATTCATGCTTCCTCTCATAGCAAATGTTGTCTCCAGTCCAGAGCTGTCCTGTGAACCTTGGTCACCTGGACCTAGGGCACTGGACCTAGGATGCTGTGCAGACACCCAGATCTGTGCCCTGTTACAGACTCCTTTCCTTTAGGTGCTTTTGAACCTTTTATCTCAAGGAGCTATTAGCTCAGTAGCTACCCTCTAGAGCAGCCCTGAGGATTATACTACTGCACACTCTGTAAGAAGCAAATATATGTCTTAGCAAACACCTGCCTGTCCTGGGATACCCAGCATCTAAACTCAACAGTGGGCTTCTACAGTATCTATATCTATCTACTTAGGGTTACCACCTCTCCAATTGCTAGTAACCGGACCCCTAAAACCCTGCCCCTGCTCTGCCTCTTCCTCCCAAGATTCTACCTCTGCCCCGCTTCTTCCCTGCAAGGCTCCAGCCCCATCACTCCCTCCTGTCCTACCCTTCCCCCATCGCTCACTGGATCATCTCAAGGAGCCTATCCGCAGGTAGGAGGCTGCCCCAGCTTGGCAGGGACTGGTGTGGGTTAATGACCCGGCACCTCCCGCTGCCCTGCGCCAACTAGACTTTTGGTTTGGGTGCCATTTAGGGTTGCCTGGTCCCTGAAAACCAGGCATCTGGCAACCCTAATTATGGCACCTGGACACAGAAGCCAAAAACTGGGCTGTCTGGGTAAAAACTGGATGGGTTGCAACTCTAATCCACTACTCTATCAATCCGTCTGGAGCTGGTCAGACTGGTCCTGGGTACGTTACCGTTGGCTGTCACTTCTTCCTATTGGTCCAACTCTAGAACAGGCGTTGTAGGTGTTGCATTCAGCTAACACATTTGCCTCTTACCTGAAGAGTTGGGTTCAATGAATCTCTGATGAGTCCCTAATGGATGGTTGTCAGCTTTCCCAAATTGTGCATGACTGGTGAAGTCTGTTCAAAAGATGACCACAACCGTGGGCTTTAGGGGGCACTGAAGATCAGCACTGAAGGCATTATCGATGTACATGGAGGTCACTTGCCCCACACTGTCCATGCGATACCTGGCTCTGCTTAATGCTCTCTCTTCTTTGATTTGACATTCGTTGTAAGATATTCACCAGATTTTCATAATTAAAACATTGTTTAATTCCCTCTGCCCATAAAAAGAAATAGAAGTCGAGCTGTAAATCCCAGGAGAACACAAAAAGTAGGATACAGGTAGCTGCAAATTGTCGGGCTGCACTAACCAGCAGAAGAATAGAATAGAACAGAACCAATGGACAGATGAATACAATTAGGCCTTCAAGTAAAAAACAATCCTGGTGTGTGGGTGGAGAGTGTAGAAAGTGTAACCACCAAACAGATCACAGCAATCAGGGCGCAGACACCAAACCAGCCAGAGATAACCAGGCTTTGGAAATGATGAAAGCGCTGCTATTTATACAGAGGACAGGTCACAGGCGTCTGTGATGTGGAACCGGTTTTGTCAGAGCTGAGCAATCAGCGAGATCAATAGCCCGTTTCACGAAGTGGGGAATCCATGCCTCAGGATGGATCCAGCTCCTGCAGCTAGCGCGTTCCAAATAAGTTCTTTCTTTGTTCAAAGCTATTCTTATATGTCATTTTTGTGGTCACGAAAGCGAGTGAGTTACTTTGCTGGCTAGAGCCATACGTGCTCCCCACACAGTTCTGCCAACGCCCCTCAAAGCACCCTCTTCTATTTCAGTCCCAGACCTTGCAAATGACCCTCACTCCTAACATATAGCAACCCGTTATTCTTAGTCCTGGGCCCTCAGATGCAAAGCAGCGGCTATGACAAACCGCCAAAGGGTGGGGGTGGATTGTGACATGCACAGATGACTCCCAGGTGGTGAGGGCAACTAATTCATTTTTTCCTGATCACCCAGGCCAGTATTCTACATCCCCACTTTTCTATCTGATTCATGGAAGCCTGGCCACAGGCTTGTAAGTTGTTTCAAAATTTCATGTACAGACTTTGAAACCAACGGCAATTGCTCCAACCTGGCAGGCTGAGCGTGGCGGCTGACATGGAAACTTCTCTCTTAACAGATTTCACTTCTTACCATGCTCAGGGTTTGTTTTCTCCACCTCCCACACCGCCCCCTGCCCAGGCTCTACTCCTCTTGTAGAGCTGTAGCAAAGGGAACACAAACAGCCTCAGAGCAGCAGAAGAGGGGAACCCAGCAACCTGAGAGACCTTTGGTCCAGGAGGGCATGTGGAGGGCTTTGGAGGGTTGGATGAGTGGGGGCAGGTTGGGAACACTTGGAACTGGAAGGGTGTGGGGGTAGAGTGTGCACAGGGGGGCAGTCAAAGACCACCTACTACTTAGGAACTTCCTGTTCTCTTTTGACCCCCCAAAACCCCTCCACAGTTCAATATCCTCAAAGAGCTACACTTCCTCCCTGCACCTGCCACAGACCGCTCCTTCCCCATGAAATTAAACTGGGGACCCACCTGCATCTAGTGGACCCTGGGGTGATGCCTTCTCACTGATCCTTTGGTATACAGCGCAGCCGATACAAGATACAGTCCCCCAGTGCACCAGTTCACGTGGGACTAGGATTCACAGCACCTCATGTGCTGCTGTGTGCTAGCCTGTCACACTGCAAGGGGGCTGCAGCACGCCAAGGTCCAGCACAGGCAGTTAGCCACCAAGTTCACTTTGGTGCAGGAGGCGGCCCTTATGGAAGCTGGTAGGGTTTCAGGTGAAGAAAGGTCGATCAAGCTCTTGATTTTATTGATACCAGAACAAGACTGGCTGGGACTCTAGGATGTTCCTGGAAAACGAAGATGTCACGTCACCTTAGTAGATATGATCCATAATCCAATCCATCTACTCTTCTCTGTCTCTGTGTCTGCATTATCCTGTCATCCTGGGAAGCTAACTTTATGAGCATTACTCTGTCCTTACCCCAAGGGGGTTGTTTCTCTGTCTGCAGAGACAGACTAGCCAAGACTGAGCAACGCAGGGCCGTGTTCACCAATTTACCACCTTTAAACAACCCGTCCCCCTCACAGTTGAGGCACTGAATGACAACTACATGGCCAGCCTAAGGACTGGAAGCCCTCGTTGACCTCACTCCTAGATCAGCTGATCACAGTGACTGCCACAAGCCGACAGGTGACATTGTTTCTGATACAATTTCTCTACTCTCCAGGTGGACAGCACTACCTCTGGGCTCCTCTCATGCTCAGCCACACCTGCTTTCACACAGCTGGGAGCCACAGTGCCCAAGTGAGGCACATCTGCTCTGCCGTTGCTTGCCCCAGGGGCATCCTGACACTCCGTCAATTCTAATAGAAGGGAAGTGGGCAAGACACAGCAGGTGGAATGGGGAGCCAAAATGAGTGAAAGGTTGCCTAGCTGTTGTTATTTACATAGCACCCACAGTGTGCCAAGTACCTCACAGATGTGGGGAAAGATAAAATTCCTGCCCCAGAAAGTTTACAATCTAATGTAGTCTAATGCCACTTCCTCTTCTCTCACAGAACACATCTAATGTGAGTAAAAAGGCACCAGCTAGAGAGGAAGGATGGTCTAGTGGTTTAGGCATTGGCCTCAAACCTGGGAGATCCAGGATCAATTTCCTGCTCTGCCACAAACTTCCTGAGTGATCTTGGCAAGTCACTTACCCTCTCCATGTCTCGGTTCTCCAACTGTAAGACGGGTATGATGGCCTGCCCCTGCCTCACAGGGGTGTTGTGAGGATAAATACATTGAAGAACGTGAGGTGCTCAGATACGACCGCAAAGTTGATAGAATTATACGCATGGACAGACAAGGCTCTGGATCCAAACTCCACTGAATATTGGAAACATTCAGATCCCAGCGCAGGCTCCTTTCCAGCTGGGCTGGCCCAGGAACCTTCCAGCCAAACAGCCCGAACTTCAGAGAAGCTGGGACATGGGTCAGGATCTGAACTTTGTGACCTGGCACCATGAGCTCTGTGGGGCAGGAACTGTTCCTTCGCGCACTGTCTGGACAGCACCTAACACACTGTGGTTGCTTTTGTAAGGCCAATAATAAACCAGCAACACAATAACGATCAGCCAGGAAGACATGTACAGATGGGATTTCATGCACAGGGGGAGGGGTGTACAGGTGCGAAGGGTTAGATTGCTGCCTGGAAGTTATATCCAGGCAGCCACGCCATTTGAAGGTGTTAACCAAATAGCTCTCTGTACAGGATATATTAATCCTCTTTAAAAAAGCCTTTTCCCCTATAGGAACCGCATTCACAACACTACCCCTCACCAATGCTCTCCTCCAAAAACCAAACAAAAAGCTCTACAAGAAGCAGAGTTTTGGCCCCCAAAAGGAAGAAGATCCATGGAGTCCACCAGGGACTTTGCTATTGATTGTTACTGATTTGACATGGAAGGTGCTCAGATGCTACAGTGATGGGCAACAATAGAAAACCCCGAGAATGGACCTTTCAGGGGACTGAGAGACTGTACAGGAGGAGATGGCTCTACACAGCCAATAGCTTTAAAGGGAGAATGAAATATTGTTGTCTGTCTGTCTGTCTGTCTGGGATAGATGGAAACAATGGACACATAGACAGATGTGATTACATGTTTATTTAAGATTATATAAGGAAGGGGGCATGCAAAAGGTGTTTAATATCATGTCTCCAATCAAGAGGGGACAAGTCAGCCAGCTGAGAATATGCCACTGGCACGGATGCTGGAGATTGTTCTGTGGCTGATAAGTTACTGTACAGCCCATCCCAGGCATCTATGCTTTTAATGTTCAGGAGATACAGGCTGCGCCGTTTTAATATGCAAAGTGCGCCTGCCTTCCCAATTAAATGGAAAATGCTATGATTAAAACCAGTCAGAAGATATTAGATGGATAGTGCTGAACTATGGGCTTTATTTCCTATGTACAGAAGCCCCACAGGAGCACTGATGGAGTACATGCCAGGGAGATTACCAAAGGCAAAACATAGACAGGAATGGAAAGTGCTTGAGGAAGCAGGAGAGAGAGAAAATGAGGCAGCTATTTACAGGAGGATGCAATTAACACAGTGCTTCATCATGGTCTCCGAGATATGGGCCTTCTGGGCCACACAAACCTAGGGGGAAACAAATCACCTACATCCACAGAAGCTAAGTCCTGGCTGGTCATCTTGAGGGGAATAGGCACCGGAGCTCATAGGAACTGAATCCTGGCACTTTCCTCACATGGGGGGAGTAAATCATGGCATAGAGCCCAGAGAAAGCCACAGCTCTCGGGAGCAGAGCCCTGGGACAGGGCTCAGAGGGGGCAGGGGCAAAAAGCAGCAGAGAAATAAGCTGTGACAGTTAATTAACCCCATGAAGATGAGAGAGAGAAGGAAACGGGAGGGATTAATAACTGATTAGAGATTCCCCTGGTCCCTGCTGTGTGGGGCTCACTCTGAATTCCCCATGTAGTGGTGACCCCTCCTGCTGTGCTCTGCATTTAAGTCCTGGGCCATGGAACCTGTTCCCCCACTTCCTTCTCCTTCCCCTCTCCAAAAGCTGCACCTCGTCATTGACATATTCTGTACCCGTGTTTCATGACTTGCATTTAATTAACAGCGATGGCAAAGTCAGGTATATTTATGGAGACTTCTAATCCTCACACTTACATTTCAGTTGCTATGGGTTTCCTTCTGAAGTTCATTCCTTCTTCCCCACCCCCACTGTGTCACTTGCACCAGAATAAAACCTAACACATTCTGCTGTATAATTGGCCGTACATTTTAGGAGTCCATCCATCCCAGTACATTGAGAAAGGAGCCCTTCAAATAATGCCCATAGGAACTGAAAACCCTAAAGAAGTAAACCAGAAATGCTTCTCTTTCATCGACTGTTTGGGGTTAAATTGTTATAGCCAACAGGTCTGATTCCGGAGAGGGGCTGACCCTGACACTGGTAAGGGGCAATGGTGTCTCAGGACTGGGCCCAAGTGCGTCTGATTGTGCTGTACAATGCTGCCACACTTCACACATCAGGGAATAATGGGATCCCCAGCTGGGCTAACCAACAAGTGCTGATTGCCTGTCCTGATGTGTAGCACTAATGAGGTGCAGATGCCTGATGTGTATTAATACAGAAGTGCTGATAACAAATTGGGTTTCAATTGTACCCTCCCATGGAAATACCCACAGGAGAGTATTGAGAGGCCCAGGAAACGCCACAAGGGCTGGCTCATATTGCTTCTGTCAGACCTTCCCCCAAAGGGGCTAGAGCAGGGGGCCCATGGGAAAGGCAGGGGGTGCAGTCACCCAACTCTATGGGTCCCCTTGTCACTTTTAGCCCTCTCCCCTAAGCAAAGTGCCCTTGCAGCCACTTTCATCCAAAGATCTCAAAGTGCATTACAGGCATTAATCCTCCCAACCCCTCCGTGGGGCAGGGAAGTACCATTCTCCCAAGTGAGCCAATAACTGACAGACAGAGCAGTTAAGTGACTTGCCTAAAACCTCACTCTGAGTCAACAGCAGAGCCGCGAACACAGCCCAGCTCTTCTGTCTCCCTTGCCTGTGTCTTAACCAGGGAGACACAACCATCCTCTGAAGCAGACAGTCAGTCCCAGCAGCCAGAACTTGCGCACACCAGTGAGCAGTGTGTGTGTGTGTGTGTGTGTTGGGGGGGAGCCTGCTCTGCTCTGCTGCTGCAGGCACTCTGCCTGCTCTGTGCACCCTCCATCTCCAGGGCTCTCCACGCAGCACATTGCAGAATCAACTTTACGTGCACAGATATAGTTCAAGGGTTGCGTGGCCTTCCACACTATATACATACAAATCAGGAAATCAAACTGATTTTTTTTGCCAGTTAGTCCCCAGTGATTGAGTATTTCTGAGCAAGGGGAACTGTATTTCATTCGGAAAGGTTGTTTTCTGTCCAGCTACAACTTCAACATTCAAACACAGGGCTAGGTTCTGATTGCACTGAGTACTACCTTACACCACCGACCTCAGTGGGACGTTTGGTGGGATAAGGTGTTAATTAGCATGAATAAAGGTATCTGAATCTAGCCCTCAATCCACTGGGATCGCTGACTCACTCTGGGCACAGAATCCACTGTCAAGAGAGGGGATAAAATATGCACATAACCAACAGTGTACTAGCAAAGGTAAGCATATTCCCTTCACCTGCACATAGGACCCCTGTTGCAGGTAATATGCCCCGAAGGCAGTGACGTGTAACAAAATATGCATTTCAACTCGAGGTCAGCAGCTTGATTCCTGCACAAAAGTTATTAACCAATGGCATGTAAAAGGATGGCACACTTTCCATCATCACATGTAATGCGCCAGTTAGTATTCTCAGCAGAGAAACCAAAGGCGGAAAGAAGAAGGAAACTGACTTACCCTCTTTACCCTGGAGCTGGTCGGCAGATCAGCCTTAGGGCACATCAGCGGGGCAGTGTGAGAAGCAGCCAGCATTGCTTGTTACTGTACCTGTTCTGGGGACAAAGAGAAGAGCTCAGTTCCGCACCTTGCAAGTGCACTAAATTAACACACGCATTAATACCTGCGCCCCTCCCACTTATTTAACCAGGGAACCAGCACACAGTTGGGGAACAACCAAAATGTGGAGAACATCCAAGGGACTTTCTTCCACAGAGATCTGTAAAGGGGAGAAAAAACTAGCTGGGATCCAATTCTGCAGCAGTCCAGCTCTGAACGCTCCCCTTGATGGTCATGGGAATTGGCTGCAAGGAATGACATGTTCACAAGTGGGCCTGGGCGGTGGTAAGGGTCAGTAACTCACACTGAAGATGCTCAGCACTTGTCAGGATCAGGCTGATAAAGATTTTACCTTGAAAACACATCTTTATACAGGGAGACCCTTCCGCATAACCGCAATGCAAAACATGTAGGTCAGGGGAAATGTTTCCCTCTCACCCAAACTCCCACTGACCCAAAGAAATTTCCCAGCCTCCCAGTCCCTGTTGAATTTGGGTAAAACAGCATAAAATGAGAGATTTTTTTCTTGTAAAGCACGATTTTTAAAAGGAAAAAAAGGTCTTTAGAAAGTAGGACAGGCTGGAATGAGTTTCCATAAAGCTGTGAAACAAGTGCTCCCCACAGAACACACACAGTTAGGGCTGAATGCTACTATGTTCACTCACTCATATGCTCTCTCGTTTTTCTATCATTTCTCTCTGGTGGCAGGAGTTGGCATCCCATCTCTAATTCAGAATTTCCCACATTCTCTAAGTTTATGTCCAACATTAACTTTATTTAAACATCACCTTATTTTTTTCCTTCCCTCTTCTATGAATTTCATAGCTGAGTTTCTTTCTTTCTTTCTTTCTTTTTTTTAATGATAGTTTATTAAGAAAAGCTGACTATAACTCTGCACCGTCTGCTGGAACAGCTCTGGCAAATAAAAAACCCACCTCGCAGGAGACAGTTTTATTCTGTTGATCGGAAGTCTGCCAGCCCAATTTATGATTGAACATAAGATCTCCAAATCTGAATTTATGTCTTGTAGTATAACGACAGGTCAATGAGATTAAAAGTATGTTCATGAGAGAGCTGTAAGGCAATTTGAGTTTCATGGTTCTGTGGTGATTGGGCATTCAGTCTAAGAAAACCTGCCTTAATAAAACACTTGCAGTCCCCGGAAACAATGTGCACATTTTTCATTATTGCAGCCTTGCTGTGGTCTCCTTCACAAACACCCCCCAGAGAGAGCAAGAGCGAGAGAAAGTGACTCTCCCCATCCTCCCCTATTCGAATGACTCCATCAGGGAAATTGCACTGATAATAAATGGGCTGAATTAACAATGGAAACATTTCTTTTCATGATCAAATGGTTCAGACCAATGGTTCCCAACCTGGGGGGAGGGGGCGGGACCCCCATGGGGGTCTCCAAAGATTACAGGGGGGGTCCATGAGGCTTCAGTAATACTGAGCTCAATATTGAGGCTCAGCCCCTGCCGAGCTCTGCCCTGACTTGAGCGAAGAAGCAGCTCCCACTTACCCAAGGGAGCGGCAGCCTCAAGATCCACTCTGGCCAGAGAGGAGGTGCTGCCTCCCACGGCCCTACACCAACCAACCCACCAGAGCCCGTCTCCATTAGCCTCAGTCCATTAGGGAGGGGAAGAGGCAGGACCACACGAGGCATGCAGTGGCGGCTGTGAAAGCGAAGGCCTTAGCTTCTTACTCAGGTAAGAGCCATTTATGATTATTAATGTATTTTAGTGCTATTATTATCATTGTATGGGTTTATAGGAGTGCTGTGTGTTTATGGCTGGTGGGGGTGGGGGGTGTTGGGAACCACGGGTTCAGACGATGTAATGAAGGAAGGGGAAAAAAAGGAGAAAAATCCAAACTTTGCAGTGACAAAAATATTTTGGAAGGATCCCCCCAAAATGAAAAATACATGGGGTTAAACACAGACTCCTAGGCTGAAATTCACCACATGCATGGGGTCCTGTGCAGTAGAGAACGCCCCATCCCCATATGCCTTTAACTTGGGACATGAGTGAGGCTTATCTGGCACACTTGGCCTTGTACGGGCCATCAAAACTGGAGCAAATGTCTTCCATGCATATAAATCCTAGCTGCAAAATTCAATTCTGGACCCAAAGATCTTCAAAGTTCTGGGGATGGGGTTGGATTTCGGATCTCAGTGGTTGGTTCAGCCCATTAAGGCTGCAAAACGACAGATCCAGATTCAAGCTACCCCAAAGTTTTGTGGGTCCAAATCCAGGAGTTGGGTGCAA
The DNA here is from genome assembly GCA_007922155.1 of Mesoclemmys tuberculata. Lineage (NCBI taxonomy): Eukaryota > Metazoa > Chordata > Testudines > Chelidae > Mesoclemmys > Mesoclemmys tuberculata. Next base: position 15,132,749 of record ML675630.1, on the reverse strand, counting down.
AGTGTTATAGTAAGAGAGAAGTTCAGGTCGGGAGCTCAAAGCAGCTTGGTTCCACAATTTCAGTTCAAAACCATCTCTGCTTGTAAATAACTATTTAGGTTCATTTACAACAGGCACCTTGATGTCCAGGGCAAAATGGAACATCAGACATTTAGGAGCAGCATAGATGGAAGGGAATGGTCATTACAATATGTTTGCACCGCACCTAATATAGTGGGAGAATGATCTCAGTTGGGGCCCCTAGGTGCTGCTATAATTAAAATAATAAATAGCTTGAATGAATCTATCTAAACTAAGCTAGGTATTTATACCTCACCAATCACTGCTGCATGCAAAGCATCTTTGGTTTTATATGATGCTCACTTCTAAAACCCCTTCTTGCAAAGATCTTTGGATTAATAAAGAACACACAGGGATCCATTAATAATGAAGGCTGGCTCTCTCTAGAAAGCTAAAAAACCCATTACTCTCTAGATCTCCATCTCCAGAGTAGGGTAAAGAAATGCCAGGAGAGGCCTATTGTCCAAATCCAGCTTAGATACAACCCCAGATCGTGGAAATCTCATGAGTGCCACTGGCTAAATGATAGTTGATGATTCAAGATGGTAGAAATAGTTCACCATCAGCCGATATGGTAAGATTTCTGGCGTTTTGGAGCCGAGATCTCACCAGAACAGCTCACTTGATTTTTGGCACTGTCAAACCTGACCCTTTTTCCTGCTCTGGCGTCCACTCCAAATTCCTAAAGCTAACCCAGTTTCAGAACCGAGCACTTCCTCCTTTCTAGACAACACAGATGGACACATGAACAGAGAACAAACTCTCCAAAAAGTTCTTCTTGCCTTTTCCCTTTGAGCCTGTTTTGTTCCTCTGCGGTCCCTCCACTGCAATCATGAAAATGTTCAGGAATGTTTAATTCAGGAAATGTTTATTGGACTTGATCATTCGCTGATGGGGAAAAAAAACCAGGACTCACTTCCACCTGGGTACTGCTTTGTTGAACCAAACACTTCATTTTCCTGAAACATCTAAGATCTTCCAGAAGCAAGAACCTCAAAGTCACATGGGCCTGATTTTAAGAGATGTCAAGAACCCACAACTCTAGCTGACTTCAATAGGCACTGCAGGTGCTCAGCACCTCTGACCATCAGGGGATAATGCTAAATAAATAGAGCAGGAGTGGAGGAATGCAAAACGTACCTGAGAAAACTAGAGGAGCTGAGTGAAGGAGTCTGAAAAAGGAGAGGGGCAGCAACAAAATGGCAGAGAGCTGTGACCTTCTCTGAGCTTATTTAACTAAAGGAGACAGTCCTGCTATTTGGCTGCTTCAGTCAAAATAAAATAAGCTTCCAAATCCGGGTTCCCTGTGTAGCTGCCCCATGCAATGCTCAAGGGGCCAGCACATGTTTGTTGAGTAAACCCACCTCTGATAGGAGTGGAGATACCAGGATGTTCCTGCTTTGTCTTTGTTTAATCTGTTTTGTTGTCAGGCAGGGCAGCTGGCCAACAAAAGTTCCCCTTGCCTAAGCTTCAGGGGCGGGCTGGCTTCAGAATTTATACAAATAAAAGAAGAAACTAAAAGTGCCGGCAGCACCAATCTGATTACAGAGTCATTTATTTTCTGGTCGTTAATAATTTGTGCAATAAAAGATTGCATGCCTTTCTGAGTTAGTAGGAGTTATTGGCACAAATTTCCCTCCACACTGGTGTGAGTCTGTGCTTGGAACATAAATTATTAGTTTCTTATCGCTTTCCTCTTCATTTTTCATGCTGCCACGGCTAGATCGCCAGAAGCCAACCCCTGAGTCTCGGTCTTATTTTATGCTGCAGGAGAGAAGCAGCGAAGGCGGTTATTCTGTCTTTAATTACACAAACCCACTCTGTAACACACCCTCCCCACCTCGATACTGGCAGGTGTGTGCACCGTATTGTGTTTATGTATATGTAACTGCCTGTGGAGATAGCCAGGTAACTCTGCCATCCGCCAGATACATTTCTAATGAAAGCAGCATTCGTTGACAACACTCGGAGCCATGAAATGACAAGCTTCCACTACCCTGCCAGCTTCTGTCAGATATCCATCTGGAATACGAGTGAGATGATTGCATGTGTGTGTCTCAATGAACAATCATGCACACTGTGGAGCAGGGAGAGTATTTATGCACCTCCCTTGAAGAGCAGGAGGCAAATATCAGCACACAAACCTTGTGTGTGTTTGTTTCATTCAGCAATATCATGGGTCCTACATAAGGGGGTTAGCCCCAATCAAAGGTAAAGAGGTTTGATGTCATCAACAACTGAGGAAATAGTGGGGCTTCTCTTTCTGACATCCAGAAGGGGAGGTTTCATAGCTAAGGAAGGAGATTAGGAGTCAGGAGACCTCAGTTGCTCCATCGGTCAAATGTGATCATTACCCACCTAAAGTAGCGAGATCTATAGCTGCAATGTGCTAAGCATGATGATTTATTTAAAGATACCACATTAACAGGGGTGCTGCATGTGCATGTAGGAGCATCCTGATTTCTGAGAGACCTGGCGTGGAGCAGGTGTGCGTTGGAGCTAGCCTCTGTTTTGTCCTATGCCACAGCACACACATTCCACACCAAAAATTCTCAACCTGCTTCATACCGTGGCCCTACAGTCAGCTCCTATCAATGCAATCCCTTTGGTTGTGCCCCAGAAATTCTTTATTGCACTGCCTGCTTATCTGCAAAAGAGGTGCTGATTCACGCAGAAGGCAGCACTAGCAATGGTGCAGTATGAGATGGGCTCGCCTCAGCCATCTGCAGTGTACCCACTTGCAAAGGGTTGAGCAAACCATGCACTTCAGCACAGGCGTGGAGCCAGGAAGGCGGGGAGAGGAATCCGGACTTGGCCACTCCCTGTTGAGCAGTTAACAACCAGAGGTTTAGGACCACTATTCTGTATAGAACACTCTCTGCAACACAGTACAGGGTGCTGACCTGGCCTTGAGATTTATGGATCCCCTCCCTGCTCCCTTTCCTTATACGCCACAGGTGACTCCAATCACGCCTGTGGCCACAGTGGAAGCCCTGTATCTTTTCTCCCAGATGTTTTCCAGGCCACATACTTGGAATGCCAAATACCTGCTGCCCAAAGCTGTTAGTGGGAGAGGAGGAATGGCAGTTTTCTGGCCAGATGTGCATTACAAAGAGCTCATATGCAACAGACTTTAGTGGAGCAGTATGACGGATATCACAGAGTGTTTTACTCAGCTTTACAGAATGCACTCGTTTACCGTCATGGCTAAGTGTAAGCAGCCCTGTTGAGGCCTGAAGGTATCTATCAATAACAGAATGATGTGACATGTTTAGGGCACCCCTGTGTACATATATATGTTACAAACAACACATGTTCCTCTATTCTAAGAGGATTTATAACAGTGGGCTTGAGCAGGAGCAGCACACATATAAGGGCACAGTGTCAATTCAAGAGTGATTGATGACTCAGTGCTTGGCATGTCTCTGGTGATTAAGCCACATTGGCGAGTCGCTGATCATTTCAAAGTGATGTTAATGTCCACAGGATAGCCTCCACCACATCCATGGGAGGCGTTGTGCTCCAAATGTCCACTGTGAATTCTCATGATTTTTTGAAGGAGTGTTATGTTGTGGCGTCATAAGGGCTTTGTTAAGCTGGGCTAACTTCTGGTGGAAGAGGACCAGTCTTTCTCCTGCAGACTATTTAGAAACAATCTCTCCTGCCATCAATATATAACAGAGCTGGAGAAAAACATGCTATCCTCGCCAACTTTAGAGTGACAGCACCCTGTCGTAGTTTAGGAAACCAAGATGCTGGGGAACATCCCCCAGATTACTATTGAACTGAAGTATTTTATATTTTAAAACTCCCTTCTGAGCTAAACCCATGAAAATAGGGAGTTTATGTTGGAAATGTGATGCAGGAATAACTATAGCAGCAGTAAACCTGCAGTTATAATGAGCACACTTTTTTAAAAATAATGGGAAGATAAACAACATAGCTGTATGCTTTTTCACTTATCAGACGCTTCCAAAAACAGGTTCAAAGAAAGTCAGGAGTTGGTTTACTGCAGAGGCCCCTCAGACGCCCTTCCAGGTCAAGGAATGCAGCATAGCTCTTAACAGGGACGCTCCAGAGAGTCAAGGAGCAGAACTAGAGGAGATGAAAGACAACCCTGTAGCACCCCTACTGGCAGAGAAAGACCTAATTTATAGCATGTAGTGTCTCATGCTTGCGGGATGCAGACAAACCCTGTGCTTCTCTCTGTCTCTCTTGCTCCTGGACTGACACAGCCTGTGCAGCCTAATGTCACGAGTCAGGCACCTCCCTAAATCCCAACTTGCATAGTAGTTATACAAGGGACTGCAGACTGCACTACAAATTCCATCCAGTTCCCTGTGGCATCGAGGTTGGTGTCCATGGCCAGATGCGGGTGTCGGAAAGACTCCATGGAGGCAGAGAGGTCCAGAAAGAAGGGTGGGGTAGAGCATAAGGTTCAGACTCAGCTAAATTGTGTGCACTTTTTGGATCTGGGGTTTTGGTTTGTCTTATTACAGAGTCAAGGGCCAGCAGTACAGTCAGGATCCAGGCTGACACCTGCCCAAGGCGCTGAGGTTTTGGTCCAGGCCCCTCTCTATTAACAAAGAGATGGGAAAGGAGAAAAGTACTGCGGGGGGGCACTTGGTGGAACATTCCTTGACACTTTGTCAGGTCCTCCAGGTTGTCTCGTGCGTCTGGAGGATAAAGGACAGTTCTCAAGTGCTCTTAGGAGCATAAGCTCACTCTGCCTTTGATCAGTTTCGAGAAATTTATCCCTCCTTTTTTCCATTTACCCAAGAGGAGTCTCTTTGTCACATATCCATGCGGAATTTGTTTTCCTGCCACCAACACCTGCCAAGGCCATGCTTTCTATAAAATAAGATGGCAGCAAGCCAGCATGGCTCATCAAAATATTGCCTCCGTGCTGTCTCTCCAAAGATCCACAATTGGTGACATTTCCCTACCCCCTACTCACATCCCTGGCCATGATGGCTGGTTGAATATTATCTCTCACTGTGAAAGAAGGAGCCAGGGAACTCCAGGCATGTTTAAAATCATTGGTGAAGCAGAGACAAGGGAGTCAGAGGGCGGTTTCAGTGGGACATGGCCTGTGAAATTTCTGTGGGCTTAATGACAGCAGACAGTTGCTTCAGCAGCCTATTGGGCAAGTTCAACAGCTGACATGGAGATGGAATTGGACTCCAGCATGCTGAGAGGGACAGGTTGAAACCATGCTGAGAATCCTCTGGCTGGGTGGTCTGGTCGCATACCATTTTCAAACAAGCCCCTGGAAATCTGTCCTGCATCCTTTGCTCAATCCTTGCCAGCACAATCTGAATAACAACCAAGGAACAGCCCCTACAAGGCTGAATGTTATCAGGGCAGCACTGGACAGGAAGATAAATTAAACAAAGAGCATGGCTGAGACCCTTAGAAAAAACAGTGCACTTTCCATTTTCACGTCTTGTAGTAGCTAAAATTACAGCATCCCTGAAACAGCCTTTCCAGCCACGTTCTCCCCGACTGGCAGCCCTGAGAATATCCTTCTCTTTCCCTTCCCTATAACCAATGTGAAGCAGACCCCATTGCACCCATAATGAGTCTTTGTATGTCTATGGCAACTGTCACCTGAAGTACACAAAGCACTTTGCAAACACTTATTGATCAGCTTCCCAATTACACACCTGTGTGTTGGTCACGCACAAAAGCTGGGCAAATATTAATTACTATTATTATTTAGGAAATGTACTGCGGTAGTACCTACAAGCCCCAGTTGTGGATCAGCACCACATTGTGCTAGGTGCTGCACAAAGGCAATTTCTCTTCTGTGAATAGTTATTTGAATTTTCAAAGCAATTTGCTTGGGCTATAACCATGCCCCTTCTGCCTTTCCAAAAAACAAACCATTACTTGCTCAAAGTCACGTGCAACACTAATCACAGGAACCAAATTATCATCCTAATTTATCATCAGGGAAACTGAGGCACAGGGTGATTTATGGGACTCGTGCAAGATCAGATAGCAACTCAGCTGCATGACCCTGGAACACCAGACAATTCTGCCTCCTTACAACCACGTGGCTTGGCTGTTTTTAAACAGGTGGTGCACATCACTGATTATACAGGCTCGACCAATAAACATAAAATAATTGATTTTTCTTCCTTTATACATAGATACTTCACTTTAGCTAAGTATTTTTATGAGGGGAACTGCATCTTTCCCTTCCCTCAGTTTGAGCCTTGTAGTATCTCTTGAAAAATCTATCACTGTGCACACACAAGCTATACTGCACTTTATAAGGCACTTCAGGTTCAATGAGGTCCTTCCTTTTTTCAGTTCTAGCTTTGTGCTTCTCCCTTCCTGGCATGAGAATTGACTCTTGCACACGTTGTCTTCATTATGGCACTGCTTTTTCCTGAAGTTGTAACTCAATGATCCCTCTCCCCTTGCTTGAGACTTGTGGGTCAGGATTCCCAGGTTCAATTCCCAGGTCTGCCACTGACTCATCATGACCTTGACAAGTTACTCAGGCCAAAATTTCCAAACTTGGTTACCTAAACGTACTTACCTAAATCAAAAATGAAGCACGCAAACTGACTTGATTTTCATAGGTGTTCTGCACTCACCGTTGTCACTGAGCTCAGCAGGAGCTATCTGAGACCCTGATAAAGTTGAAACTCTGCTCACCCCATTCCCACCCTTGCTGGAACATGATACCCCATGTTTACCAGCCCAGAAATCAGGAAGCCAAAAATGATTTCCAAACCTGGGGTCTTTCCCATAGCTTCATTGCATAGCTTCACTATGGTTAATCTGGAGAGCAGGCCCCTAACCCCAGTGAAATAACTAGCACTCAGCTCTTCCAGGAGCTCCCTAAACTAATCTGGCAGCTGACCATGGAAGAGGAGAAATCTTCTTGCATGCCACTCAAAGGGTTAAACCAAAGTCATAACCCTGTGTTCTGTTACCCAGCACAGAACAGATCTACCTTCCCCTAATCCTTTCATCATAGGAGGCCAGAGCAGGAAATAAAAACCTTCCTGATTTCCCTGCTCAGGATCCAGAGCACTTTGAACATCCTCAAGGCTCCAACCAGCAAGAATTATATACTTTAAAAAAAAAAAGAGTCTGCAGGCTACTGAATTATATATATATATATATTAATGTGTGGTGTCAGGCTTTTAACTAATCCCACCATGTAACCATTAGGCACAAAAAGAGATGCCATTCAATCTGCATCTCTTCCACACAAATCTTTTGGGATGTGCTGTGAATCCCCCCCCAGTGGCAAAGGGAACAGAGGGACCTAACAGTAAGTAATGGGGGGATTTTTTGGAGGGGAGAGGGCATTTGTTAAATAAACAAATCAAAACTATGTTGCATAGCTATGTAGCATTACAGATTAGCTAAATAATGGTACAATAGTATAATCAACATGCAGTTCTACAGCCCATGTGGGGAAAGAGTCTATTCCAAGGGCAGAATCCTCTAGCCCCATCACCCTGCCACAGGGCAGAAGCTCTGAGCGCCTCACCCCAGTCTGGCAGGTGGAGAATGGGCGGAAGGGGGCAAAGGGGGCTCCACGACGCACACTTTAACTTTAAAAGCCGCATGCAGCTCCCAAGCCACGGTTTAGCCAGTTCTGGTCTATTCCCTAATACCTGAGTGGTTTGAGGTGCAGAGTAACACTAATAACGTCAACAAGCCTTATGAGCATCTTCTTTCCAGCTGCACCCTTCACATTAAAAGGGTCTGAGAAGCAAACATGGGCTGGGCCTATCCCCTTATATTAGGCTTGAGGACGGAGAGAAATAATGTACCATGGCGCGGGGGCTGATCTCCCCAAGCCGCCCCCTTGTGGGTTAAGGGGTGTGTCTGGCTCTTCGTGAAGTGGGGTGCACCCCTCTGGCCTGGCACAGACCCTAGCTGGGCTAGTTGAAAGCAGGAGGGGGAGACCCCCTCCCTGAGCTGATCCTGCAGGGGCAGGAGTCAGCCCCATCTGCCAAGCAGAACCAGGGCTAGTCCGGTTCGGTTCAGGGGATGGAGAACCCCTTTTGCAACGGGAGACTCAGCAACAGCCACTGCCAGAACCCAGTGCAGGATCCGGACCCAGTGATACCGGGTCCGATTGGGAACGGCTGGACGGTTCGGTCACACAAGCGGCCAGACTCGAGGGCAGGGTTCGGTTCGGCTGCAATGTACTGGCTGGTTCGGCCACAGAAGCAACCAGAACTCACGGCAGAAGCCGGACCCAGCCCAGTTCGGCGGCAGCCACAGCCAGAACCGAGCGCAGGATTCGGATCCAGTGCTGCCCAGTTCCCTTTGCTGGGCCATGCTCGGTGCTGCCTGGTTCGGTCCGGTGGGGGACTGGGCCCCTTGCAACAAGGGCATGAGCGAGGCCGGTTCGGTGGCCCGGCCCGGCCCGGCCCGGCCCCCCGCGCTGCGACCCAGGCACCAGCCGCCGCTGAGCCGCCGACACGTTTCAATTAGCGAGGCCGCCCCGTCCGCTGCCTCCCCCGGGGCGCCGCCTGCAGCCCAGGGCCCGGCCGGCCGGCTCACCACAGCCGCCGACGCGTTCGCCGGCCCAACGGGGCCAGACAGCAGCGCCGGGCCTTAAAGGGGCCACGCAGGCAGCGGCTTAAAAGGGCAACAGCACAAAACAACCACACACACTGCAACAGCCAGACACACCGCCACTCCACAAACAACCACACAACACCCCCATACACGGCAACCACCACACACACTGCAACAGCCAGACACACCGCCACTCCACAAACAACCACACAACACCCCACCCATGGCAACCACCACACACACAACACCACACACACCGCCACACCCAGCACAACACCCCCAATACACGGCAACAACCGCAACATCCCCCATACACGGTAACAATCACACACACAGCAACAACCGCAAAACCCCCCACACGGCAAGAACAACACACACACGGCAACAATCACACACAGATGGCAACAACCGCAACACCACTGCATACACAGCAACCACCACATACACACAGCAACAAATGCAACACTCGCCATACACAGCAACAACCGCAACACCACCCCATATATTGCAACCACCACACACACACACACATGCAACAACCGCAATGCTCCCCCATACACAGCAACAGCCACACACACAAGGCAACAACCGCAACACCACCCCATACAGGGCAACAACCACCCACACGGCAACAACCACAACACCACCCCATACACAGCCACCACCTCACACACACGGCAACAACTGCAACACCCCCCCATACACAGCAACAGCCACACACACACGGCAACAAATGCAACACCCCCCATACATGGCAACAACTGCAACACTACCCCATACACTGCAATCACCACACACCCAGCAATAACAGCAACACCACAATCAACAACAGAGCACCATCCCATATATGGCAACCACCACACACACACAGCAACAACCGCAACACCACCCCATACCTGGCAACCACCACACACAGCAACACCACCACACACGGCAATCACCCCTCCCCCCCAGCAATGACCACATAGAGAGGCAGAGAGAATGACAACACTGCAACCACACAAAGAGAACACACCCACGTACAGAGTAACAATCACATCATGCACACAGAGCAAAAGCACACACATACAGAGCAACAACACCCTCCCACACAGCAATTGTGTGCACAAACACAGAGCAACAATCACACACAGAGCAACGACATCAAACATACAGCAACAGTTTGAGCATACATATGCACACACAGGTACACCACCAGCAATACACACACAGAGCAGCAACACACACCCCAATAACACCAGAGCAACAATACACACAAACACACCTCAACAACATATAGAGCAATACCACACACACAGTGCCAACAACATACAGAGCAACAGCAAACGTACACCTAAAACATACAAACCAACACCATAAGCACAGACTAAACAACTACAACTACACACAGAGCAACTGCACATACAGGACAACAACAAAACACACACCAATAGCACATATAGCAACTACAATACACATGCACAGCAATACTACTCACCCCTCAACAACACACACCAATGAAACCAACAGAACAACACCACTCACAGAACACCAACACCATACACAAATGTACACTTGCAGAAGAAGATGACACAAATTCACGCAGCAACAAACCACACACAGGTACACGGCAACAACAAAGAGACAGCATAACACACACACACAATGAAACCACACACACAGAGCAACCCAGAGAGAAGGATTAACATTGCATACCTAGAGCAACAGTAACACAGACAAGCTTTCAGGGCAATATGCACATAGACAGAGCAACAGCAAAACAAGCAGATTTACAGACATATAGACCAACACACAAACAGGGAAACTCACAGTACTCAATACTACACAGATGCCCCCGAAACAACCACACGTACACCCCTTTGGGAAGCAGCACGTAGAAAGAGAGCAATATTGTAAGAAGACGTACACTAAGCAATAACAGAGAGAGACAGAGCAACAAGACACACCCAAAGCACATACCTACCACAGCATACATAGAGCAACCACCAGAGACAGCAACAACAAAACACAGTGTACCAATACAGTGTGTGTGCGTATGTGTGTGCTGTTAGCACATGTTAACTAACACATTTTAAAAGTCTAGTCAACACAAGACATGCACCTCTAACTAGTCGAGTTAAAGCTAGGTGACTAACACGTATGGCAATATTGTTAACCCCGAATGTTCAAAAATCATGAGTCAGGCTCACTAAAAATCATGAGATTGGCTTTAAAATCACAAGATTATGTAAAAATAATAGATTTGCTGTTCTCTTTATTTGCCTTCTGCTTTGAGAGCCTTTAGGGTGCACTGGGGGTCACATTTTGAAGCATACTCCACAGCCGCGAGGCTAGGAATTTACTTTTTCTTTAAGAATGAAGGCCGAAATCTTCAAGTCTCAGCTTGACTCCAGGAGTTGGGGCTTTAAGGAAAACCATAATTATCATGAGACTCATGACAAAATCATTAGCCTTGTCAGTGCTGTGTATGGTCATGCACAAAGCAATCAACACACATAGTCCAAGGAAGGTTGTGGTACATAGGTATGGGAATCAGCCATAGGAACAACCTTCTAAATCATAGTCATAGAGTTTAAGGCCAGAAAGGTCCACCAGATCAACCTGTTTGACCTCCAGCATGCCAGCATGCCACCACGCACTCTATACCCAACAACTGAAATTAGACGAAAATATTACAGCCCACAGGAGAATAAACTGAAAAAAACATGTAGTGCCGCCCTCCTCCCAGAGAGCAATACCCTGTAACAGCAAATGGCATTGCAAAAGGATGCCAAATAATTGCAGGATGAGGTCCCAAAATCATGAGCAGACCAGTCCCCATCACTCAATCCATATCTGCCAGTGGGTACCACTGCCAAGGTAGAGGTGGTGGCTGGATTTGTCCCTAAACTCACAGTTCCAAATTAAATTCAGGACTGTCCTTTGTATTTTTCCCCTAAAAAATTAACAGCAACAAAAAAAAATCTCTCACCATTCAGCAGTAAATTTCACAGGTTCACCCAACTGGTTCTATAGCATCAACCACATGCAATGACACAAGCCTAGCATCCTCAGGACATCACATGATCATTTTGTGTCTACATTGGCACCCAGAACAATGGGATCCTGGTCCATGACTAGGGCTTCTAGGTACTACAATAATATAAATAACTAACCATAATAATAGATCTGATTTAATTTAGTATAATGAGCAATATTCACAGCTAGGGCATCTCCACCGAAATTCGTGGAGTTACACCCAGAGATGAATTTGGTACAAACTTTTCTTCCCTTTCTACCCCACCCCATTTGCTGGCTGTGAGTGAATGGATGAAGTGGGGAGAGTGAAAATTGTTTTCTCTTCTCTTTCTGCTTTTCCCTTAGCATCTGTGGGTGCCTAATTTAATCCCAAAAACCCCAGAGAATTCAGAGTTAAGACTATAACTCTGTTTTAATGTACCACATTGCTGGACCTGCCAGATCTCAAGGGAGATGCCCTCACTTTGGATTTATTTTCAGGCATCTTAGAAAATATCTCCTTTATATGACAAAGGGCTTTTCATGTTTCAACGAGGCACTTAAAAATATCTCACTTGTTTACCAGGGTGGCCCTACTTTCAGAATTTACCTTCCTGGAAATTATCTTGTGACAGGAAAGCCTCATTGTATCTCAAGCAATGATGTTTCATTGCAACACCATCACAACCCATCACAAAGGCATAGCGTTTGGCCTATCTCATCAAGCCATATACTGATGGGAAAATGTTTTTTTCCCCATGAGTTTGTCCTGCCAAGAAAACTAATGTGGCGATGTCTAAAAAAAAATAGCGGGGTAAGGACAGTCTGACATCCCTCCAAAAAGAGGGGAGGCTTCAATTTTTCACAATCATCACAACCCCTTTGTAGTTGATTTTAGTGGGGTTGAGAAAGGTGCACAAGGTTGTACATCATTGACCATATTCAGCTCTGATATTTGTGGGAATGGGATTTATGTCTACTAAATGACAGGGAGGCATTTGGCCTCATGTGTTGTGCAATACATAAGAACTGGGGGGGGGCCAGTTAAGCCCTGAATATTGAAACTTAGCTCCAAATACATATCCTTGCTTTGAAGGTTTAAAATCAGACCCTTTTATGCTACTTTAAAGTAGTTCCCCTTCAGAATGCAGCCAAACTTTCAAATTTAGTCACTTATTTTGGGAACCCAACTGAAATGCTTACCACCTGATTTTCAGAGATGTTGAGCACCCACAGGATCCTATTGGCTTCTCTTGAAGCTGTGGGTACTCAGCACCAATGAAAGTCTGTTCATGTTCAAAAGTGGGGTCCCAAAAATTGAGGCACCCAAAATCAGTGGCCACATTTGCAAATTTTTGGCCTAACCTTTTTGTTTTACACTAGAATTAGAAAGAAAAGGGGGAAACGGACAGGCGTACATACATACATATGTGCATGAATCAGTGTGTAAACTGTCTCTCAGAGAAAAGCATGCAAGAAACCAGGCTTGATAGTTACCAGGATACTGCAAAGGCCTGCAAATATACTGAGATAATATTCTGCAAAATGTACTAAGTAAATACTATAAGCCTTTTAATAAATGGTATCAGTATGTATATTCAGTCATCCTAGCTGCCCTATTCTCATAACCTGAGAGGTCTCTTTCACTCAGGAAACTCTAACAATGTCCACAATGTGCTAGGCACTATACAGATATATAGGCAAACACTGGGCCTGATTCCCCGTGGCCTGGCCCTTCGTGTAGTCGTTTATAATTCTGCAGAAGGTTGGCATCTGACAAATTAGGAGGGTGGCATCTGCCTCTCACTTTGCACAGCTGTAAATGACTACGCAAAGGGACACGGCCACAGAGAGCAAGGCCCACACACTCTGCCCAAAACAGCTTATATGGAGCCCAAGCAACAAAATTCCAAACTCAGGGTATGTCTATACGTACAGTGCTGCAGCTATATTGACACAACTGCTCCGCTACAGTGCGTCTGGTGAAGACGCTCTATGCCAATGGGAGAGAGCTCTCCCGATGGCATAAAAAATCCACCTCTGCGAGCCGCATAAGCTGTGTCTCCCACCGACATAGCACTGTGCACATGAATGCTTATGATGGTGCAACTTATGCTGCTCGGGGGGTTGAATATACGCGCCCCTGTGCGACATACGTTTTGCCAACAGAGGCTGTAGTGCAGACATAATCTTGATTTCAATTAACCCTTCAAAGATTAAGGGTGTTCAGGTCAGAAGTTTTGGTCTGGCCATTAGATACATAGTAGCTGGCTATGAAATCTGGCTTTGGATCCCAATTCTTATGCCCCTGGAGGTTTGAAGGTGTTTGGCTCAGGATTTATGGGTCAGGGCTGTCTCAAGCTCATATGGCTACTGGATTAATAACCACCATAAAAAAGTTATTTCAGGTGCACAGTAACCAATTTTCAAATGATAAAATTATTCTGCCATTTAAATTTTATTCATTTCTTTTTAAAGGGCTAAAGGGGCCTAATCCATATTGTGGGCCAATTGCCTGCAGCATTTTATTACTAAAACGTAAGCTGTTTGGGAATTAGAGAAGCATGAAAAAGCTACTCAGTGCCGGATCCTGCAGTCCTGAAGCAGGAATCTAAGGGAGTTTTGCCTGAGCACACCCCCAACATAAGAATCCTGCTAGCCAGTCTGCTCTAACTGTGATTAAAGTGGGGATGAGACAAATGAGGAATTCTAGGGCTAGTGCCGGGCACGCAGGGGGAACAAGGAGCCTGACAGTGCACTCTCGTTCAGATAAAACACTCATTGACTTCAGTAGCTTTGCCTAAGTAAGGGCTGTAGGTTTCACGCCGTACGGTGAAATTCACCTCTTCATTACAAAGGACCTACCTAAGGTCATATATACCGAGACCCTAAGGTGCAAATATTCAGCCTGGCACTCAGCCAAAGTGGCCTCCTTCCAGGGGATAAGGACTGGAGGATCCTCACAATAGTAAATCCTGCAAACTCATCCCCCCCAGCCTATGTATGTGCCTCCTATTACTGGCCCGTGTGTGCAACAGTGCAGGAAACCCCCCACCAGCGCTGAGGACTGCACCATAGCAGGAGTAACATACCCTGCAAGTGGCCCCTAGAATCCAGCCCTCTCCCTTGCACAGCAGGCCTGCACCAATTCAGCTGCCTGAGGAACATCTGCAGCTAGAAAGGTCCCCTGGATTTGCCTCTTAAGAGCTAGTCTATACACAGTTTTTGCACTAAAATAAGTATTTGGTTGAGAGTGTGATTATTTTTTATCACAATAGTTATATTGGTACAACCCCTAGTATGGACACAGTATAACCACTCTGAAAGTGGTTTATACCAATATAGTTTACCCCTTGCGCATCCATACAAGGGGATTGTACCATTTTAACTACACTGGTACAAGTAAAGCAGTACAACTGGTGTGTGTAGACAAGCCCTTAATACAGTGCGTAACTGTGCACAGGCTCTTCCACACGGAGGTGTATTTCCCTCTAGGTGTGTCTGGGAGGTACATAGGAGACAGCATGGCAGAAATTTCTGCTTAGGCCCTTGAATTATCTTTTTTTTCTATTTCTTGTTCAAATGAAACTATGAGAAACTGACTTTTTTTTTTTTTTTTTAATTCCAGAACGATGCTGGGACACAGCTCCTGCTGGTAAAAGAAAGAAAGAAAAGAAAAAGGCAGAGCGCAAAGCATTGCCAGGAACTATAACTTGAGGTGTGGGGGAGGGACGGTCCAAGAAGCTCATTTAACATTTTTCTTTCTTTTAAAAAAGAAAGAAAAGAAAAGGTTTGCTCTGAAGATGAGCCTTTGCATGCCAAGTTTCAGTAAAATTTTCACTGCCACATTGTGAAAAAGGAGATTGAATGCATCTTATCAATTAAATACGCTACCCATTGTGCTAATAATTTTTACAGAACAGCAAATGCTTCTCAATCTTTCCTTCTCCACGTGTCAGGGAAACCCATGAGAGAGAAGTTGAGCTCTTTTGGGGGACTAGCTGTGCATTAATCTGGAGACAAAAAGGGGCTGGATAGCTCTGCATAGTTCTAGGGGTTAGTGTGCCACCTGACACTGCACCATTCATCATACCAGACCGGTCACTCATCGGGAAGACACAGCACGGACACTATGTGAATTATCTCTGACCCCTAGAAGAGGTGATTCCCTCCAGATCAGGTTGAGGTCATCAGGAGGGCAGCAGAGAGAAGTTTGCCTGCCAGACCTGCCAATAAACAGTCACTCAGACTCCAGAGAGAAAGATGATGGGTTCATGTCACGAACCTGTTCTCATGGCTGGAGTAAGAGTGCTGCAATCGCCGTCGACGGCACAGGGAGGCTCTGGTGGGCAATGGTGCTTCCTGGCATTCTGTGGATCCCATCTCCTCTTTTGGATCAGCTACGCACAACACGTGATCCTTTATTCCTTTCAATGAGAATTCAGACAGAGATTCTGGAAGGCCCCTGCTAGTAAAGTATGTGGTGAGAGGAAGAAATTTCCTTCTGTCTTTCCTGCCTGAGATTTTTTTTAATCATTTTTTTTTTAAATTTAGCCTGGGCTAATTTTCAATAATAAAAACTGCGAAATAGAATAAATAAAAATAAGTTAATTAGTTTCAGATGCTTCTTCCCCATCATCTAAGTCACAACTCTGCAGACTTATGCTTATGCTTAACTTTGAGTAAGGCCATTGAGTTAATTAATGGCCCCGATCCTGGAAACACTTATGCATGCAGTGACTTTATCCACATGATCAGTCCCATTGAGTACTGAATTCAGTGGCACTAATTCCACCTGAAAAGCTACTCCATGCAATAGTGTTTGCAGGATCAGGGCCTTAATTAATTAATCCAGCAAAGATTTCCACGTGGGTTCAATGCTACATAGCTATTGAGTTCAATGGAGCTATTCATGATTGTAAGAATTTGCAGGATTGGGAATGCAGTATGGTTTAGAAATAAAATTGGGTGAGCAATTAGTCCATAATCATTATTAAAATTAAATGATTAATCTGGTCTAATCAAATTAGAGATTTTGTAAGAAACGAAGTTAATAATTATGATACTGAGGGTTTAAGGTTTGGCTTTTGGACATCCATCGCCATTTTTTCTGCCCCATAAGACGTTATGCTAGGCAACACAAGCACCGTATAGCACTGAAAGAGGAAATGGAAGAGACTCCTAGGCCCCCAATCCTGGAAATGCTTACACACATGCTTACCTTTACACATGTGAGTAGTTTCACTGAAGTCAATGTGTGCGAAAGTGTGCAGGACTGCGTGTGGAGGTGGAGCGCTAAAGAGCATTTCTGATATTTTTACTACAAACTCTGGATGCAGGCTTAACCAAGAGACCGAAAGAGCTGCAGACCTTTAACATAGTGAACAAGTCACATATTTGAGGGCGGAAATTGACTCAACATGCGTGCATGAAAATCCTTGCAAAAAGAGAGTTAAAATTGTCTGTTTTTCTTTTGGATGGAAGGGGAAATCCATCTCTCTCCAAACCAACCAATGGCCCTTGCAAGTTATTACGGTACTTCCTCTATATTTGTCTTGAGTTCATGGTTTCAGTGAGAATTGATGTGTCACCACTTTCCTGTAGGTTAGCTACAGGGACTCCCGGTGGGCCCCCTACCGCCACAGCCTGTAACAGGAAAGTTCCTCTCATGGAAACTAGCAGGGCAAGGCCGGATGCTAGTGGGCTGCTGCACAGATCCCAGATCACTTACTAAAGCTGTGTCTGAGGAAGGACATGTGTGTGAATTCCAGCTGCTCTGCATGGGGCCCACTGGAGGGTGTTTTTGTTGTTGTTATATTTGTTTGTTTCAGAATCACAGGGCGAGCAATGAAGTTCCAAATGTTTCCATTACTCAGTGCCTGGGAGAATAGGAATAGATCCCTGGGGGAGAGGGAGGATGTGAGTACTCCCTGGAATTTTAATTCCGCTTCCCCCACCACAGGCAGAAAACCAAAATTAAGGAACTGCTTGTTCCTCAGCTCTGGCAGGTGATTCAGCTTTCAGGAAACAAGATCACTTCAATCACTATGTCTTGGCTATTAGTTTGTTTTACTGCAGGGAGGGACCACAGGCAAGACTGGGTCCCTAAGTCAGTGCTGAGGTGCAGTGGGTGGGAAAGAAGGACTGAGCACTGGCAGCTGTTCCTAGAGGCATTGTGCCTGAGGCTAGGCTCCATGCTTGCCTGGGCTAGACTCCCCTGGCACAGTGTCTGGAATAGGAATGCCAGGACTGGGACTGCCCCTGCACTAAGGGAGATAGTCTAGGGAGAAGATTTCCTTGCATCCGCCATCTCCCTTGTGCCACCCGCACATTCTAACTCACAGTCTCAGAATATATTGTGCAAGTGGATGACCCTAAGCCTAGGGTCCCGTTATGCAGCTACTCTGCTGTGAGAAAATCTGGCCCATGATTAGTGGTATTGCTATGGCGCTAGAGCACAAGAAAGGGATCCAGAGAGCAAAACCTCTTATAGATGAGATGAGCATGAAGGTTCCCCACCACTACTTCCATAGTGTATCACTTCCAAATAAAAATATCCACCCCCTCCTCTTCCCGCTTTCCCTACCCTCCTGCCCCAGCTTGCACCATGGCTCTTTATACAACATTTATTCTCTTGTCATTCAGTCTTTGCAAGTTCCAAATATAGGCAAACCTCCCAAATTCCCCTCTTGCCTGCCTCAGACAAGTATCTTGGCCGATTGCTGCAAGGGGGAAAGGGATTGTTTCTGCTATACACAGGATTGCACCAGCAGCCAGGTGCAGAACGTGACAGGGAGTTTTCTAACTCTGGCATTGATTATTCCCAGATGCAGGATACCTGATCTGATAAGGAGGTGGTCTGAATAATCCAATCTGTCGTGTTTTGCTATGGCGAAAACACCATTCCCTTTTCCTAGGGTGAGGGTGCTCATCAGGGAGGCATCTACGTGCCACATGCAGTTATTTCGATTCACGCTGAGCACTCCCCAGCGGCATCAGCTCTCCACTTCACTACAGTTCTGCCTCTGGAGCTCACAGCATGCCCTTTGGGCCTGTGGAAGCTCACCAGGAGCTTGGCATCTTATGCAGTGAGTCTGAAATTAAACTTCCAAATGGCCATCTTGGCTTTTAAACTCCAGCAAAAAAACCAAAACACCAACCCAGTTGGTTACACACGTTAACTGAGGGCGCATTTGATTGTTGGCCAGGGGGCCAGGTCACACCTTTCCTGCCTCTGTTTCACCCAATACTCCCAGTCTCCCACTCTTAGAAGAAGCAGGCAAGCCTTCATATCTTGCCTGGTGGGTTCTCATTGGCTACTCCCTCCTCTCAGCATTTCTAGCTACTGGGGAAACACCTAAACAGCCAGTGGCAGCCCAGAGCAATGAGTGTCCCCACCTGGGTCAACAGCCTTGGGCTCACACTAAAAGGCTCGACAGGATACCCGTGCACACAGCCCACTCATTCAGACTGCCCAGGGACCTGGGTTTGACCCTTTACATGAGGTCTCAGTGCAGTAATTTAAGTTCCTGTTTTGCTTTTGGGACCATTGCAGGCTGAAGAGCCACGAAAGCACAAGAAAGTTTGCAGAGATAATGTCCACATGGACTCGCTTCCAGACCACCTTAGCTAGCATAGCTAATGTTATCAGACTATCCGTGGAGCCCGTGGGTCATTGCTTGCTTCCTCCTGCCATGCAGCCTTCCCTCAGCCCTTCTACAAAGCCCGCCTTGCTGCAGCCAGATTAAATCAGAGAAGAAGTCCTCAAAAGTCAGTCTGTGTGTGAGAGGAGTGAATGTATCCATAAGATGGTTTGCAGTGTTGAGGGCAATAACATCAGCTGTAAAGCACTGGTGGATTGAGGTAATCCAGTTAATAAATAATAATAGTAAAAACCCTCCAGAGCATTCCTCTCATTCTTAGGGGGAGCAAATAACAGGGGCTGGGAGCTTCCTGCTTTCTGTTTATGGGCCAGATCTTCAACTGGTGTAATAGTCTCCATGGAAGTTAATAGAACTATGCTGATTTACCCCAGATAAGGATCTGATCCTATTAGTTTCCCAAATCAATATTCCTCTTTCTCCCTTTCTCTCTCCAACTGGCTGTTATAGGCAGGACCTTTCCTTCCTGCTCGGAAAACAGGAGACTATCAATGCCACTGGGGAAAAAATGTAGGGCTGTAAACCAAGCGTGTGACATCCCAGTCATCAGTGAGCCCTGGCCCTTGCTATCATGCGGACACAGTGGACTTCAAATTCAAGACCTTTTAGCTATAAAACACATGAACCCCATCAGCTGGAAGACCTCCAGTAATAACAGAGCCAGCAGCAAGTACGGATACATATCAGCAGGCTCACCTTAGTCCTGCAGTACACATAGACGCAAGTCGACCCTCCCCATTTTTTTTGGATCAGACAATAATGGATACTTGGAACAGCAGCACAACAAGAGCATTTCTTTCCTCCCTTGGTGCAGTCCTATTCTCCATCACCCCCCTGAGGGGCTACCAGAAGCCTTACCAACCTTGGTTCCTTGCATGGTAGACAAGAGGACTTCTGCTGTGCTAGCTGGGCACAGCTGCTGTCCCCCTTTTGATTGTATATTTCCAAAGCCATTTATAAAAGTGGACGTGCCATGAACAGCGTTAGGACTTCTGGTCTGGCTCCTTTCTGCTTGCTGTACCAGATGACTAGCTATTGGCTTCCATGTGTTAGGTTCTCAGGCTCCAGCAGGAGACAGAAAAAATGAGAAGAGCTGAGGGTCACACATCTCTAAAGAGGAGTCAGTAAACTGTACAGCATCTGCCTGATATAATACTAGATGCTAGGGAAATTGCTTCATGCCCTGTCCACAACTGTCAGCCTTGACTGTTATCTTGCTGCCTACAGAGGCATGAAGAGAGAGGTTACATGGGACAGGGGGAAGAAAAGGGCATTGGGATCTGACACATCATCTTTAGTCTATAAAACTCATCAGCTGAACGGAAGCTTTCCTGGTCCCAGGAAATAGTTTATTCAACGAGTTTCTTCCTGCTGCTTTCCTCTTCCTCTCTCAAGCCCATGGGGTTAATTGTTCATGCCCAAAATGGTAAGAAAGAAAATTTTCTGATCAAGCAAGGGGAGAAGAACAGGGATAAGATGATAGTTACCAAGGTAGACCCAGCACCTGCTTCCACTGCTTTAAAGCCCAGGGGATGGCTCATGACACCCCAGTGGAACTTTGCTCCCAGTTTGTGTTTGTTCACCTGAATAATATTGTTATTTGGATCCAAGATGCAGTTCTACAGTACTTGTGTTTCTCAGCTGTCCAGATTACTCTCCCTCCCCACCAGACAAGCTTTGAAAAGGCTCAGGCTCATGTCCTACCATCCTCTTTGATGTACAGTGTATTTAAAATTATCTTGCTTTTCTGGTCTTCCAATACCTCTACCACACTTCTTGTCACAAAATCCTATTTTCTGCAGAATGAAAACCTCTCTGGGGATGCACAAAGAAGGGGTGCTTTAGGAAACTCGATCAAAGTTACTCTTCCTATTCATAGGATCCTTCAGAGACCACAGTAAAGGTGGCCCATGCAGCTCTTTCCAGACAGCACAGAAGCCAGAGATATTAGCAGGTCATTTCTCGGTCTCTTGCAGTTGCCTAGAGTAGCAGATCTCAAACTGTTGCTGGTAACTTGGTGCTAAAACTCGATTAAGTCTTTTTTTTTTTTTTGTAGTTGCCTCAGGGATGTTGGGGGAGGGCAGGCTGTCCTTGAGACAATTTCTCTATTAGCACGTTGTCCATACTGAGAAGAAGCTTGACTACTGCTGGCCGAAAGATACACCAAATATAGCTTACCTGCTTCTATCTGCTATTGCGGTTGCCTCCAATTAGTTTTGAGGACACATCTTGTGATACTGCTGCTTTTGGGGGGGCACTTTGCCTACCAAATTTGGATAAAAAGACAGCGTGAAAATACTGACTTCTCAGTACCTTTCTTCCCCTAGTTCAATCTGTCCTGCATAACAACAGTAAGGAGACTTTGCCTAAGTTATTCAAAATGGCCAACATAGACCAGGCGCTGCCAGCTGCATAACAGAGACTAGCAATATCATGGAAGTACCCCTCAGTCATAGGACTCATAAAGTGCTCCCTGCTAGCAGACCCATCGGCAATGGTGTCAACCTCAACTTCTGTGTACGGGTTACCCTCCCGACAGGAAAGGAAACGTTCTGAAGATCCTGAAAGGGGAGCGAGAGAAGTGTGGCAGGGGACACTCCGTCAGGGCGAAATGTCAACTGTGGAATGCCACAGCAAGGACACACCATCTCGATTGGGTGCCGAAGGGAGAAGGGAGTATGTGTGGCTGGTGGTGGGGGCAAGGGAGGGGAAGCAAATGACGGAGGACGGAGTTGCAAATAAATAAGGACGATGCACAATTTATGAAGACAAGACTGTAGTAAGTGCTGTTCACCCAGAGTCTAAACTGGTATTGATGCCACAACATGGTCCAGCCAAAAAATAACGACGATGATAATTTAGGGCCTGCACTATATCTCACTCAAGGCACAGCCTCTTCCAGCAACAGCTCCCACCCTGCCTTCCGCTCCCCCTTCTCTTTTCATCAGTGTCCTCCTAAATCAAAGACATTCAATGTTGATTTGATTATATTCCCTTTGATTTTATTTATCAGCCACTGCTCGCTCTCCCCCTCTCCCTGCAAGTTCTCAGCATGCACCGCCATCGTTTTTCAGTCCCCCTGCAATACTCAGAGGAATGCGCCTGTCTTTAGGCCACAGGAATTAGACTCTCTACCAGTGTGCCTGCCATCCTCCACAGCTCCTCATTCTTCATCCTTTAATCTCGCTTGTTTTATGCTCCAGATCCTGGCTACCCAGTCCTGACTTTCCAGGTTTATAGCCCTGACTTACTTCCCTCCTGTAACATTTTACAGCTTGGTTATTGGCCCTCAGGGTCCTCATTTACACAAGCGCTGTTTTCACTATAGTTAAGACTAATTCGCTGGGTTATAGTTTGCTCTTGCATCCTGCACTCTCTTCAGCTCCCAAGTGGGGAGGTGGAGGCTCCTCTAATGGACGGGGGACTTTTTTTTATTATTATTTTCCTTTAGGGTGTTGCAGTTCCTGAGTTAAATTCTCCCTCAGTTTGACACAGCTCTGTCTGTCTCTCTCAGATGCACACCTGCCCTTAGGTCTGGCCTTAGGGTTTCTGGGACCCCAGGGGGGAGAATTAGCCTGCGAGCTGTTTCCCTCCTCCAGTTCCACTGCTGGGGGGGGAACATCTCGCAAGAGTCAAGGTAAGACCTTGGGAGCCCAGATGTGTCCTTTGTTTGTGCCTCAGGCCTGGCTGTCTCCACTCGGCTCCTGTAGCATATTACCCTGGATTTTCTTCTGTTTTTTTATTTTTCCTTGTTAAAGAAAAAGAAATACTTTTCCTGTCATTTACATTCATTTCCTCACCTGGGCATTATATGGCTGCTACATGACCATTAGAATCCTACTTTTCCTATTACTCTTAAACATACACACACACACACGGCATACTTCAATAAATCTCCCCAGCCAGGGTTCATTTTCGAGCACCGCTTGCCTTCCTCACCTTTCACAGCTCCTGCTCCAGCAGGGTCTGAAATTTATTTTGTTCATGTACCAACTTTCTTATAAAACACTAGAGATTCAATGCTTTTCTCTTACATTTGCTTGGCTGTATCCAAGGAATCTTCTACAGGGCAGGGAAATCCTGTTGAGGGGCACCTGGCCAGCCTGGTTGGACCCCCAAGGTCTGCACCCAGTGTGAATAAAATGGGGCAGATTGCAGTTGTGCTCATCTGTAGTAGGTAAATGTGGCTCTTAGAGACTACATGTCCCAACATGCAATGCTCCATCTCAAGCCCTGTAGTCCAGCCAATAAAATTACTGGATTCCATCTATATTAAGCAGAAGCATTGCATGCTGGGAGTCATAATCCATGTGGATTGTACCCCTGTATAAAAGATGAGTGTGACTGCAGGCCACATTAGAGAAGTACAAGTCTCATTTCAGCCAATCTTCATCCTTATGAATCCATCAAAGGCTCTTTACAGACATCCTTGTAATAAAATATTGAGCCTGATTCTCCATTGGATTGCCCCTTGTGTAGTCACTTGCACCTGTACAAGCAAGGTGTAAAATTCAACCACTGGTGTAAGTGTAAGGGTATCCAAGGTATATATGATAAAACAAGGTACAAAGCCAGTGAGAATCAGGGCCATTATGCCTAATCCTTTCCCACTATTCAAAGTAAATTAAAGAGAAACTATAGTTATGTTACCAATTCCCATACACCAGCATTTTGAGGATCAGAACATGTTGATCTCTGTCCCCTGTGAACCATTTTAAATCAGCATAATCTAAAATAACAATATTAATACTAAATAAAATAATACTAATAAAAATAATAAAATTAATGAATAATGAAGAGTGATTCTGCAACTAATACTTTGCCCTTCCTCTACGGGTTTAAAAGCTGATTGTCACATTCATTCAGCCTCACAAACCCCTGAGAGAGGTAGGTATGTATTGCTATCCCTATTTTACAGATGACTAAACTGAGAAATAGAGAAATTAAGTGGGTTGCACATGGTCACACAGATTCAGGAACGGAATCCAGGAGTCCTGACTCCTATTCCTTTGTTCTGAACACTAGACTAACTTCTGTGGTTCTGACCTCAGGTTTATTTCTGAATGATGTGAGGCTCATAAACCTTTGACATACCCTTGCAAATGAAGACTGAGGTTTTCAAAAGTGCTCAGCACTGGCTTAACTCTTCCTGTTGAAGTCAGGAGGTTGATTTCAAGGGGAACAGGGTTAGGCCAACTTTCTGACTTCATTGAGAACACAGATAGGCCAATGCTGAACATTTTGTGACATCCCCTCGGAAGAGCAGAATCAAGTGAACACTGCATTTTAGAAGAACTGGTGAGATTTTTTAAAATACCAAACCCAGAAGCAAGAACAGCCATAAGAAACCAAGAGCCTCGAGGCACCAAGAGTTCAGCATATTTCAAGTCAGTAATTTTTCCAGGAGATAGTTTTTCCAGCCGCACCACCATGACCAACATTTCAGATGCCCCTTGGAGGCTGAGCTACAAGAGCCCTCTCATGTACACTCTTCTTTTCTCTGGGCTACACAAACTTTGTCACCTCAGATAAAAAATACTCTTTAAAAAAAAAAAGTATGTACTGAATTACAATCTGTCTCCATGCACGTACTTATGGTCACATGACCATAATGAGTCATGTGATTATCTTCAGCTTCTGCTCCTCATGTTCCTTCCTCTTGCTCGTCTCGTTGGCACGTGGCTTCTTTTCTATCCCGTCTGCTGATGTGTTTTCACTTGAACACTCTGCTGACCGCGTTCCCCCAAGTGTGGGCAGAGGGAGGGGAAAAAGCAATCTCATGTGCATATCTGTTTCCTGGCCTGGCGTGAGTACTGCACCCCTGGTGCCAACAAAGTTCACGGAGTGATAAGGGGAAGTGTGTAGAGGGATGCCCTCAGACCCTGCTGCCAGCTGGTACAGGCAATAAAGACAACAGCACATCATAAATTCCTGCAAACCTCACTTGTTTGAAGAGCAGAGCAGTCCTGGTCTCGTGTATTTAGCAGCCAAAAAAAGGGAGAACTTGAAACCTGACACAGCCATTACTATTCACTAGACAAAAGTGGCATGCCAGACTTGCTGAGCAAAGCCCAGTAGGCTGGTCTAGTGGGGCCACCTGTTGGGTCTGAGTTCAGGACTCTTGCTCCACAGCCCCCTCCAGTCTATATTCAAAGAGGCACTGATTGATTTCAGTGGGATTTGTGTCCAGCTCTCCTGGCTGGGCGGGAGGGACATCATGATATGGGTCGTGTGTGTGTAGGTCGTGTCTGTCTGTGTCAGAGAAAGATGAGAGAGGGATCAGGTTGTCTCGTGGATGTAGCCTACAGTGGACCTAAGCCCTACTACTAGTGCCCAGGCCTGAATGTTTCACAGGTCACCCTAGTGATGTGTAATGTATTACAGCTCCGCTCCACACTCCTGTTACTACATCACCCATGAGACAACACCCTAAGGGTCTTGGATCTTGCAAACCAGGCTCCCCCACTGACTCTAACAGGCCTCCCCATATGAGAAAGGCCTGTAGAATCAGGCTATTCTACCCTAAGATGTGACCCCAGTGATAGACATTAACCCTTGCAGCCCACGAAAGTGGCTCTGATACCGACCTGCAGTACCCAGGACATGTTCCCTGGTTGCCAGACCCTGGGCCAGACTTGTCCCAAGATCATAGGGCCTCATGTCATGAGGAGTCTCTGGGTAGGTCCTGTACATCACCCCTACCAAGATTCAAAACAGCCGACTGGATCAGCTTTCCCACAGGAGCCTCCTTCTTGTGCCAAGCCTCTCTCAGCTGCAAGTCACCATTTCACTGTCTTGCTCCACTGAAGTTTTGTGGAGCAGAACCAGGCACTGCAGGGAAGCTGGTGGATCCCTGAATGGCCTTGCAGGGGTTAAGAACACTTAATACATGAAAGAAGGTATGTTCAGGGGAGGGGAGAATATGCCTCTAACTGGGGGACAGGGATTAAGGCACCAATCCATTGTGCCCAGCATGGGATGCTTATTCCATGAGATCAGTATTCCAGGGTGCTTTTAAGTTTTCCCTCTTTGTGGTGGACAGGGCCAGTGGGCATAGCTGGGAATGGAGTTATGGAGGGAGGTTAAAAACCTCACCACCACCCACACGTCAGTCTGGGATTCCTTTGTGCCACTGCAATATGTCCATTACATGGCAAGGGAAAAGACACCAGGCTGTGTTAGTGCATCGCTGCTCCATTCTCAGAGGCTGGCTGTGAACCCAGGAATCGGGGACATACCTTGTCTTTGCAAGTGCTACCTGCCAACATCAGTGGTAAGAGCTCAGCCCTGCCCATTCTTGGCTCTTCAGCCTGGGGCCTTCCTCATGGCTGTGGTGCATGTACCTAGAAAAACAAAGGGGAGCAAATTAAAAAGGTCCACTTGGGAGGCCGTCGCTGAAGAGCAATTACTAAAGAGAAGATGGATAAAGGCCCTGCCCCCATTTCCAATATAATCCTGGTTGCAGCCAGAACAGCAGGGCTTGAATGGGAGGCTCATGGCAAAATGAATGCATGAGCCTCCCTCCCCTTCCCCCTCTGCGCTAGCTGGAGGAGAGAATGACTGGCGGCTGAAAGTCCAAAGGGAGGCAATGCACAAAAGACCTTAATTAGGAAACTGAAAGCAGCAGTGCAAGGGGAGGGGGTGGGGGATCTGAACCCAAGGTCAACACTGCTGGGGTAATTCTCCCAGGCACTGCTGGCTAACTGACCTTCCTAATCATCCCCTTGAGCAGTGGGGTGGGGGTGAAGGGGAACAGCCTTAAATGTATGTGTGTGAGTGTGTGTGAGAGCCAGCGAGCAACTTCCCCTATTTATCAAAGTTAAGGGTAAAAAATCCTGTTTAGAGCCAAAATGCCAATACAAACGTTAACCCCTCCCTGCCCCTTGCCAAGTCTCCTATGAAGAATAGACAAACTAAACCTTCGGCCCAAGTTCAGAGCAGCCCCAGGGGATTCCTGTGCCTTCTGCTACTTGCCTTACAAGATGAATCGTATTTAAGAGGCCTAAATGGATCTCAGAGGCTCAGCTACCTCCAGAGCCACCCCCAGGGACATGCAAGCGGTCCACTAAAAAATGGCACCCCCATGGGAGCCAAAGGAATGGGCTGCAGGCCTGGTTTGCACAGGTGCGCAGCTGGTGTTGTGGGTGCTCAGCCTCTCTGGAGACCAAGCTGTTGATTTTAAGCAGGAAAATAAAGGACATGGTGAGAGCAGCAGGAGCCTCCCGGGAATGGGGAGAGAGGAGCAGCAGGAAGAAAGGAAGGAATTAAAATAAGTTGGGCTGTCTCATCACTACAGTGAGACTGAAAGATACAGCAGGCATCTGAATTGAGGACCACATTCTGCACTGACTCACGTCCAGGGTAGGCCAAGGTAGGGAGTATGTGGGGCACAGTTCTGGGCAGGTCTGGCCAGAGGTTTAGCTGTCCTGGCACTTCCTGCTCCTCCTGGCATTGTTACATCCCGAGGAGTGTAATAAAGAATGGTCATCAGGGCCTGGCCCAAAGCCCACTGAAACCCGTGAAAGGGTCCTGTTGACTTTGATGGGCTGTGAACCACGATGCCTTGCCTTTCAGGTGGTCTCAGATCCAATGCAGCCTCCGTGTCCTATCTGCTGTGTCCTGTGTCACAATGGGGTGATCTCCTAGCCTTGAAGCAGGAGGATTTGGCTAAGAGCTGCTGAGGTCCTTCCCTTGCCACCATAACCCTGCCGTTTTCCAAGGTGCTGGCCAACTATGTATTTTTTCCCCATGCACAGCCCAGCCTCTAAGGAGTTAAACGCCATTCTGGTTTGAATTCATCCTGTGTGATTCTCCTTGTCAAAGCTTTATATTGTAGTTGATAAACTCCTGTCATTATTTGTTTCCTTAAACCTAACACTGAGCCAGCTTCCCCTGCCTCTCCCTCCGTCTGTCTGTCTGTCTCTCACTCTCTTTTGGAAGCATCCTTTGTGGCTGCTGCATGGCTGAACGATTCCCAAGTCAGGGCAAATATGGAAAATCTATATCAAATACTGACCCAGGAGAGGGAAAGGCTCAAAGCTTCATTCACTGGCAGACTTGCCGCCATCTCTTCTCCATCCCCCAAATGCCTTGATAGCTGCCCTCCCTGCCCAGCTTGTTTTGGGTGGAACAGCAGAAGTGGTCACACTCTGTACCCTTTTGAGGAGAGGAAGGCGAAGGGAGAGCAGGGAAGGGGCGGTCCACAGGGGAACAGAATGAACTTGTTCTCAAGGAAAGCATTGCATTGAGACTGGCAGATTTCTTTTATCCTGTTTCAGTTCAGTAAAAGCCTCAATTAACTCCACATTAATTATTAAATCAGAACAATGTGTCTCTGGGTTCCAGCAGCTAGATTCTGTTACTGCCATTTCTTTGGGGAGCTTGACTAGTTTTTACAACTTAGGACATAAATATCATTCTTCAAGGAGTTTCTGAGTTGTTTTTATTTTCCTGTCTCTGGTTGCCTATAGCATTTTTAATTACTATATCTCGGTCTCTGCACATTCACACACACTTGCACATGTTAGATGCAGAGAACACATTTTTGGGTCCATCTGTGCTAGGTCAAAATAAATGCACTGTCTAGAGCCTGTAGTACCTTACCTCCGACACACCTAATTCTCCAAGGCAGGGGCAGAGGCTAGCACAGCCAGCCACCCAAACCGCCAAGCAAGGCTTTGCACAACTTCCAGCCTGATGTCTGCACAGCGGGCACTGTTCTCACCAGGGTCCCATTTGATACAGTTGCTCCCTCTGTAGGAGACAGGATCAGGATTCTGGGCCGTTGCCTAGCACCTCTCCTCCGGGCTGATGATAGGGTTTCTGCCACCTTAGGCCAACCAACAAACGTTCACCTCTTATCACCCCATAGCAACACACATCACTACTGAATGTTGTGAGGCCTCTAGAAATTCACTGGGCTAGATGACAGCCAGCTCTGCCCTACATACTGCCATCTCTTCCCTACTCCTTCCCACAGATGCTTTCCTTTGCCAGTCACCCTGATAGCATGATTATTGCCCTCCGCTTGGCACAGGCAGGTGGAACATGGTGTGGCTTGCATTAGAGCTGGGGATAGTGCCACTCCATGCATCTGGGCAATAAGGGTGTGTTACAGAGCACCAAGGACCACCTTTGGGAGACCAAGAATGGGTCCTAGCGTGACACCATCCTGAACACCTGCCCCTTGCTCCACCTTCTGCACTGTCCAGCAGCACAAAGTGCTGCCTCTGCACGCCACTGAACTGATCCAGTTTTGACTTGGCCGGCTTGCTTCCCCTACCTCATTAGCAACGGTCCTTTTCATCTAGTCATCTCAGTGCCCCGGCTCTTGACTCTCATCTCCCAGCTATCCCTTTGCTCGCTATCACCCTTCCCAGTTCAATGCTACAGACGATCTTCAAGCTTTTGTTTTTATCAACTGGCCTGCTCCCAGACCAGTCCCTGATGCTTCAGAGACAAATGTCTTTCCTAATGGGAAGAATCCCAAGGAGCACTTGAGAAAGCCTTGCTGGGAGGCTTCCTTCTCCACATCCCACCCACCAAGATCTGAAACTCTCCGAGGTGAGCATGGCTCTGGCTTTGCAAAACGCTGACATTTCTCATTTGAATTTAGTGCCTCCGGGAAGAAGCCAGCTTGATCGCACTGGATGCCATCATGGCTTTGTATCCACTGAACAGGTGCAGTTCAGGCAGGCAAGCTGCCCCCAAACTGCCCGGAACTGGAGAGGACAGACTCTAGGGGTCAGATAGCCTCCACCTCCCGTGTTACGAAGCCCCCAGCAGTGTGGATAAAGAGGGAAGGATGGAAGCCCTTTTCCCCACCCTGTTCCTCTCCCTCACTCTCCCCCACTGGGAACATTTGCTGTTCCACTCACTGTGTGCAGCATGAATAAAAACGATTAGAAAAAAGATATGGCAGAGGGGAAGGGATGAGACTGAGAGCACAGGGAGGGGAAGAGAAGATGCAGGGAAGTGAGTTTTCCTACCTAGACTACATTTCTCATTAGCACAACCCTCTCCCTGTCTCCTCTCCCAGCCAGAGAATGGTTGTGTAATGCTCACCCTGATTTCATTCTATAACCAAGCAGCATGGTACCTTCTGGCTCATGGCAATTGTTTCAACCCCAGCTATTGGGAAAGCCCTGAATTGTCACCATGCCCCCAAATCAGTAGTCTGTCACTCTCTTGTTGCTCACTTCAAATCTCACAGAGCAGCCACAAGCAACCATTACAGGGAATGTCCAGCTTTACCCCGTAGCCTTGAGCTAGAGGGAGCAGGCTCGGTCATTGGGTGGTGTGGTATGGTAACCACCCTGCATCTCGCCTGTTGGCTGCAGTCTCCTCTGTCAGTGGGGCCTGAGGTAACTCCGGCCCCAATCTGGACAAGTCCTTTGTCCCTTCCCCTCGGCACCTCTCCCAAGGAGTGTTTGGTGTGATCTTATTTCAGGCCTGGGGAGTGTCCCTCACCCCACTGGGCGGGTGTGTAATTTCAGCCCCTGTATGTGCCCAAGGGCTCGGGGAGGTACCTGGCTGTGGCTCCTTCCTGCCGGCTGGGGCCAGGGGTGTTCTCCTTCTCTGCTCCTCTGGCTACAGAGAAGCACCGTCTCCTAGTCTGGGGGAAGTTTCTCCTCCAGCTGCCACAAACCTTCTAGCAGCTTCCTCCTCCTTTTCTCCCCTCCCCCCTTTGGGGAAGGCAGGGTTTCAGTACACCTGGAGTAGCCCTTCATTGGGTCCAGTGTCTCTAATTGCCCTGCAGTAACCTCTCCTCTGCCTGCAGGAAAAAGGGTCTTTAACATTCTAGGGCTCACATATCGGCCCTGGTATACCCTTTGGTAGCTCTCTGGCCTGGCTTTACCACAGTGGGCATGGGGCATGTGCAGTCTGGTCAATGATGGGAGCGGTGAGGGCATGCTCAGTGAGGATGGAATCTTTGGGGATTTGAGCTGTTAAACACTAGCAAGTCTCTACTGAGCATGTGTGAACTGTGATTTTTTTTCCCAAAGCCTTCTAACTTGGCCAGATTTGGACCTATTGTCACAGGGATGGCAAAAGGCACATCCCTGACACAAAGGCTATGTCCCAGCCAAATTTCAAGTCTCTCTTCCAAAGCATGAGGGACCTGAAGCTTTCCAAACAGAAGTATGTGAGAATTTTAATATTGAAAAACAAAGTATTTTTCCCTAGCCTTGTTCTCAGAAACAGCTGAGCCAATCTGGCTGAAATTTTCCAAAAACATCAGCTTGAGGCACACACTGGAAAATTTCAGACTAAGCACTCAGTTTGGCAAAGATATACACAACTGAAAACAGGGTCTTATGATGGGAAGTGTTGGGCAACTTGAATAATGGGGGCGCTGCCTATAATATGTGGAGTGAACAGTTTGGATAGGGAATCATTACCATGAGACTGGAGGTATCATGTCCATGATTCCGTATCCTGGAAATATCAGTTCCATGACTCATCAAATCCTTGACTTTTTTCCTGATAGTACTATACCAGGATTACCATGTAACTATAGTGATACTGATCTGTGCAATGTGGATTTGTACCCATCCACTAGGAAAGGAACTGAGACCCACCAAACTCATTTCACAGAGGTCACCACACAGCCTTTTCACAACACAGTCACTGCCAGTGGGAGGCTCTGCCACATTCCTGAGCCCTCTAGACCCCTGCAAGAGATCTGCTCCATGGCCTGCCTAAGAATCTGCCCTGAACCCTTTCTGATTTAAAATCTCAGCAGAGGAAAGCAGTGAAGCAAACACTTCAGTGTTTCCAAAGTCATTAACTTTTTCAGCGACATTTCTGGGATTTACTGCCTGGAGTCAATGCCATCTCCATTGTTACCCATCTGTTTAAGCCCTCGGAATTCACCACTTGCTGGGCATCCATATTGTACATGCCCCATGGTATCAGCATGTCTGTAAAGGTTCTGGCCATGAAAAGACAATCATGCTCCAGTTTCAGTGATTGATTTAACTGAGGAACTCTAGCACTGGCTAGAGCCAGGCATGACACCAGCAGATGCTGTGCAAGCTTCCATTACACGGCTTCACCAAATAAAACCAAACCCGTTCCTGAGCCATCCTGTCAAACCAGTTATTGGCCGCTCCTCAGCCTGCCACAGCGCAGGTGTGGCGGCTTTGTCGCAAGGACAGACATTCTCTGGGGACTGGTATGGGATGCTCATCTCACCTTCATTTGAGTTCCACCTTCTAATTGACAAGATTTGGCTTCAGATCTCCAGAGATAAAAGGCTGAGATACCAACGAAACCCCTCCTCCAGTCCAGAGGGGCTGTCTTTTGCTCTCACTCACATCCTGTGCAACCCCACTGATGTTTTATAGCGGAATCTGGCCTGAAATCTCAATGGGGGTTTAAGAACTGTCCTGAAATCATTGCTTGGCCCCAAAAGTAGCCAAGCTTTTTAGGATCAGTTCTTCAACTACTTTTGTCAGCATTACACACAGTCCCACCTGCTCCCCTCAGGGCTATCTTGATTAAATTCAGCCAGTGACACAATGCAGCATTTAATCCATTGCCTCTAACAACTCTGAGATAAACACGATCAGGAATTAAAAACCAAAGCACATTTCCCAACCAAAAACATATTCAACTGGGGTTAAACTTTGTCATCAATTACACTCATGCCACCTCATTGAATTCAATGGAGCAGCCCGGGGCAGGTGTTGGCCCTCCGCCATGAGTTTGGACACTGAGGGACAAAGTCTGCCCTGAGTTTATGTCCCATGAATGCATGGGATGTTTGTCACTGTGGAATGGGGCCCTCTCGGCTCAGACTCACGCTTCTGAGAATTGAAGTGAGGCAATGGTGGCCATTAGTGCTAGCATGTGGGACGCTTTGATGCTGGGGACATAAATACAGTTGGGAATAGGGCTGATAACCTTTCCCTGGTGTGCGTGAGAGAGAAACAGATGGAGAAAAAGATAAAAAAGAAGGGCAGACATGGATAGACAAGTGAGGTAAACAGATAGCTCTGTGACAGGCCAGCTGGCCAGTCTGCCCTCCTTTCTCTCTGTCTCTCTCGTTCTGTTCTCCTCAGACTCAGAGAGCTGGCACTACTTCATGCATGACCTGCAATGCCACTGACAACATGTGATTTGTTTTGCCTCCATTGGAAGGGACTGCAAATTTTGCTGAAGTGAACTCCCTGTCTATCAGCCCCCATGTCCTTCGTTAATGCTATAGACCATGGCTCCTCAGATCTGTCGGCAAAGAGGGAGTGGAAAAAAGATAAATGTGTTTATACTGGAGAAGCCGTTTCCATGTTCCTTTTTAAAATCGCTCCAGGGCGGCAGAAGGGGTTGGAAGGGAAACAGCAATAAATATTTCATTTTATTCTTGCAAAAGCTTAAAAAATATCCAAACTCTACAGCTTGTTGCTTGTGTGTACGTGGGCTGGGCATTCCACCATGCTGAGTGGCTGACAGATTGATTTTACGATCTTCAGGTGCAAGGTTATCCTGCAAGGTAGCTCTCTGGAGGATAAGGAGCACAGACCTCATGTTCAAAAGAAAAGCCTCTGGAGCCGGATTCAGACATCCGGGGGCACCTGTCATACAGATCTGCCCAAAAGACTCTATCCAGGACTCTGGGTCACGTGTAAGCAGAAGGCAGACAGGAAGGCACACTGCAGAAAGGCTGTGGGGAGTCTCTTAGGGGCAGTAATGCAGTCCCTCTGAAAGGGAGAGACGGAAGGATGGTCTTGTAGCTAAGGCACTGCCCGGGGACTCAGGAAATCTGGGTTTGATTCCCAGCAACACCCTGGCAAGCTGCACATTGCCTGATTTTTCCAGAGGTGGGATTGTTAAAAGTGCATGACTCAGGAGCACAAGTCCTATTCACTCCCAAAGGGACTTGTGTTCCTTAGGCACTTTTGAACTGCTCCCCTTTTCCCATCCCCAGTCTAGGGGAGGCTGCAGGTGTTCAGCGCATCTGGAAATTAGGCTGGTCATCTCTCTGTGCCTCAGTTTCCTATATGTAGACCAGAGATCATATGTATTACCCACCTTTGCAAAGAGTCTTGAGCTCTTTGGATGAAAGCTGCAATAATAGTTCAAAGTTAATTAACTAAGTATTCTTATTTATTATCACTGTAGTTTTGGAGGGGTAGCAAAGGGATGGATGAAGAATGGCAAAGATGAGCATCTTAAATACATGCATCTCAGTCTACCCCAGAATACGCACATTGCAATTTATACACATTTTACTATTTGCAAGCTCCTAGGGGCAGGTACCTTGTATTTTTGTTTGTTCTGTCAGAAGCCTGGTGCACTGCTGTGAAACAATCTATCAATAATATTATAAAATTATCAATTAAACCAAGGTTAAAGGGATTCTTTCAAATGTTAGTCAGACTCTCAGCACAGGGACAGCCAGATCTATGTACCAAGCTGTATTAGAGGGGGAGCATTGCAGAAGGAGGGAAGAGGGTCCCTGAGAGATCTATAGAAACAGAGGCCATATAAGCACCTAAGACAAAGAGTTAGATTTTCCCCTCTCCCCCATTTGCTTCTGTGGAAGAGAGGGCAGGGTTTTGACCCATATTCTAATATTTACACAGTTAAGTAATGATAGCAGAGGGGAGCAAAATGAAGGTGCAGAGGCAAGGGAGAACAAATTTGCTTCCTGTGGTTTGTCTGCCTTAGAAAAGTAGCCCTGGCATTCATCTTCTTCCTGGCAGGGGGAAGAGGTCCAACACAGAGCCTGATTCTCCTCTCATTTTTATGCTGGTGCAACTCTGTTGAGATCAGTGGAATTACTCCTGATTTACACCAGTCTGAACCTCTGAGTCCTGAATCCCCCATGCCCTGGCGCTAGCCTGTAACAGACACACTCCATTTGCCAAGTCAGTCAACTGTGAACCAGCTGGAGAAGCCCTGCCCTTTGCTGCCAAGTATGGAATAGATGATGGGCAGCAATTAGGTAAAGGAACGAGATTACAGTGTTCCTGCCTTTACAACCGTTCACTTTGAGTATTAAGTTTGTGACTGCAGCAAAGGAATCTGTGTCTTTACAAAACACCCTAACTCAAACTTAGCACGCGAGCACAAGAAAGAGCAGCCCTGGGAAGTCTTTCCATTGATGACAGCATGCTTTGGAGCAGGCCCCATTTAGTCTATATGGGTCTCCTGCATATCCAGTGAGAGAATTTGAGCCCAATGGTCGTGGGACTCCCAGAAACTGGAGGCAGTTGGAAGCAAGGTGACACTGACTGTTCTTTCTTGCTTCAAGATGGCACCATCACACAATGAATTATTTGTGCTGCTCATCGAACAAGAGTGCCTGCAGCATAGAGAGATGTGGAAGGGCGACTCCTAGCTGGAAACAGCCAACTTGTTTATTTCTGTTTACTTCCCCCCAGTGGGCTGTTGTGGTTCTTAGGAAAACCAAAACTGGGAGCTGGGTTGATGTGGCCTCCTCACAGCAGCCTGGCTCGCTCATACACATTCACCCTGACCAGAGAGCCAGACTAGACGTACGGTTCACAGAGCATTCCCCATGGGTGAGGACCACCCCTTTGTGAGGGGCAGGCCCAAGGTCATGGTATAAGGTACACAAGCACGGCGGGACACAAAGGTGGGTCCCGGGCTGGCTCCAAAGAGGCCAGAGCAGCAGGGAGTGGGCTGATGGATAGGGCCAACGGAAACATGCGTATGAGAGATCCTGTAGCTTGAAACCTTCACAGGGGGATATGGTGAGGCAGTAGCCACCATTTCAGCCCATAGCCTGGAGCAGCAGTTGAGGAAGGGCTGCCATTGAGTCACATGTCTTCGGGAAGGCAGGTTCCATCCCCCAACCTCTGCTTAAATCCCTCACCAAGCCTGTGCATTTGGTGTTTTTCAGGAGAGGGACAAAGGTCCCCCTTAGAAAACAAGTATAGAAAGACAGCACCCATCTGTGACACTAGGGCTGACATGCCCCTGGAGAAGCAGCTGTGGCCTAACAGGAGCCCCAAGCACTACGGGGCTGTTTAACAGGAAAAGGTGATCTGCAGGATCAGTACTAGCAAGTGCCAGTGGTGGATCCACCTAACATGAGAAGAACTTCAGCCACAGGGCCTTTTACTGTGTAGACAGCAGTCGTTCCATCTGTTGGGAATTCTAATGAGCCCATCACTACAGTATCCAGGCACTGTGTAACACAAATCAGATTCAGATCAATTCTCTCCAAGTAGGACCTAATCCTTCCATCTCTCCTTCCCGTATTGATCAGACTCAACAGAGTAGCATTGTTAACTATGCCATTTTTAGTCCCCACCCTCTGATTCTTACTCTTTTGATTATTCCACACAAGCCTGGATCCACTAATAGTAATCACGAAATGAAGGGATGAGGAAAACACAAGGGCCAGGCTTGGGCAACCCTTTCTACTGTGGTCAGGGTAAAATGTCTCAAGAAAGAGCCCATGCTCAGATGCACCTTGAAGAAAAGCCAGTCAAGAGAGGTGAGAGCAACTCCCATCTGTCCCCTTAGAGCCAGCATGGAGGGATCTGTTGCAAGGGGGGGCGGTGTGTGCCAAGCGCTCCTAGATATGCAAAGAAAGAGGGACAGACTGCAGGAGATTTTTAAAACACTCATGCACACACACCACAGTGGAATAACTATTTCAGCTTCCACTCTCCCTGAGATAGGGCAGCTTTGCTGAAATGAACAGCCAGTTTGTTATACCAACTCACCAGCCTAATTTTCACCTTTTGTTTTGATAACGTGATAGCCTGTCAGTGGGCTGGGCTGAGGAGCAGCCATTAAGCAATTAATGCTGATGTCAGTTGTGTTGGGAGAAGTTTTATGGACTGTGTTGAGGTTTTTCTTTTTTAAATAATAGTAATAATAAAACTATCCCTTTCAAGGCACAGCAAAAATAACGACTCCTCCAGTAGAACGCTGCTGAGACACCCCAGCACCTTGTACCTTGTGCACATGTCCAACTGGTAACTTCCTGGAGACATAAACATGACCCAGAGAAAGGAAAAAAAAAACCCTCAACTCTTTAAACCTATCAGGTATGGAAGCTTTGGGCTAAAGGGGGGGGAGAAGAGAAAAGGGAAAGGACCCAAGCACCAGGGCAAGCTGGGGAAGGGAGGTGAAGATTTTATTTTTGTGAAGGACTGTGGGACTCCAATTACTGATAAAATATCAGAGGAGAGAAGGTGTAGCCTCAGGGGGAGCAGAAGGCAGGGGACACTGTGGCACAGCACTCTAAATACCCTTTCTGTTCAGTATCAGATGTGATACCCCCTCACACACAACCTCCCCACCCCAACCACTCTTTGTCTTTGGGCAGCCTTTGTAGGCACTAATCTTCCCCACCCCAACCACTCCCGCTGCTTTTCAAGTCCTCAGGGTGATTTCTATAGTCATGGCAGCTTCAACTCCCCTTCCTGGACTGTATTGCTGTGATGGGGGAAGACAACAGCAGGAGGGATACACTGCACTACACAGCCTCATAAAGGAGTGGGGACAGAATTCAGTTCTGTATCAAGCTGATATACTGTAAGTGCTTTGGGGCAGAGACTGTCTTTTTGTTCTGTGTTCGTACAGCACCTAGCACAGGGGAGTCCTGGTCCACGACTAGGGCTCCTACTTGCTATTTGGACTCAAGCCAAACTTCCCAGTTGAGATCACTTCAGGGATAGTGGGTCACGATCCTCCTGAAATTATGTTCTAATGTATCTAGACCTAAACATCAGAAACATGGGCTGTTCAAACTCCGGCTCCAAATTGCATGGCTTGAGTCCCTCTCTGACTGAAATAGTCTATTGTGGGGTCGCTCATTCACTTCTGCCATATTTATGGAGATTGTAGTGGTATAATCCTTTAATAACACACCACCACGAGAGAGGGCAGGGCACCAACAACCGAGGACTACCTAGCTGTGAAAATAGGCCCCAGGGAGAAATACTTGCATGTCCAAACCTAAACCCTGACATGCTACAGGATCACAGAGCCAGCCAGGTAAGAGGAGAGAGCTATTAAAATAATCTGAACTCCATGAACCCTGGGCAGTTAGTACCTTCCTTCATTTTTATCACTGCCTGGAGCCCCAAGCTTTTTTTTGTTTTGGTTTGTGTTTTTGGCACAGCCACCCTGATTATAGCCAGAGAAAAACTGAAATACCTAAAGATGAAGAATACCTAAATTTATGGCAGGATTAGCATGAAATTTTCTCCTGCTTGACACGGAGGACTAGCCTGAGTGATTTAAAAGGACTTTTCCAACCCTATTAGCTCTAATTCCCGCTGTAAAGTATCCAGAAATAAAGGGCTGCACTCAAAAAAACAAACAAAAGTGAACCCAACCACAGGGCGTAGAGCTTTCACTGGACATACCCCCATTTGTTACTAGAGAACAGCACATTTGCTGAGCAACCATTTTGCAGATAAAAATGTAGAAAAATGAAATAAAAGGCCTGATTTGTCTCTCGTTTACACCAGAGTAACACTGGTTTAAAGGGAATTCCTTCCAATGTATCCTAATGGAACTGAGAGGAGACTCAGGCCAAAAAAGAATAATGGACCTGATCTTCCTCCACTAAAGTCAATGGGAGTTTTGCCACTAAGTTCAGTGGGACGAGAATCGGGACCAATAGCACTTAGCACTTACATACAGCGTGCTTTTCAAAGTACTGTGCAAACACTGAGTGATCAACCCTCCGTCTGGAAAGTAGGCTTGTGTCGTTATCTCCATTATTTCCAGAAGAAGGTTGGTCCAGTGGTTAGAACCCTAGCCTGTAAAGGCCTGGTTCCAATTGTGCTTCAGACTTCCTATGTGACTTTGGACAAGACACTTAGTCTTTCACTACCATTCCTCCCTGGGACATTATGAGGACCATGAAATGCTGGGATACTAGAATAATGGGAGACAGACAAGTCTGATTTACAGATGGGAGAAGTAAGGCAGAGAAGTTTTAAGTGCCTGATTTTCAGAGGCACTGCAGTTCCCGTCGATTTCAATCAGTCCTCAGCACCTCAGAACGTCAGGTTCCCAGGGACTCACAAGTGGGCACAGGAGAATTAGATTTTTTAAGACCCTGGCTCCCGGCACTGTGCTGGGCACTGGCATCTGAAATCTACTGATGAGATCTATTGAACAGCTGAGCTCAAGAGAAAAGCACTGAGATGATCCTATTAGAAATGACAAGAAGATACAAATATCTGTTCATTCTTGAAATCTTCTTTGATTATAAAAATAGTGAGGAACAGAATTAACTGACCATCTCTGCAAAAAAGGGACAGATGGGGACATTAGTTCAGGTAGACCACCCGCCCAGCTTATCCCACTAGAAGAGCTCATTAGAAAAGCATCCTTTACTGAGGTTCTGAAATCACTCCGATACGCTCCTGGTACCAATGTCCCCCCTCCCTCTTGTGTGCCTGCTGGGGAGCAGAAAGTGGCAAAATGCCACCAGGAACCTGTTCCAGCCCTGTTTGCAGCTGGGATCAAGAGCACCATCTCATGTGAAACCCCCTCCCAGGGCAATGTCCCTCGAGTCACAGAGAAAAGCGTCAGATACCCTGGATGCTGCTCCTAGCTGAACCCACATGCTCCCCGAAGTCTACCCCTGGACAAAAGGGTGGAGAGATGGTGTGTTATGTGTGTGTGCGTGCACATGGCTCAGGGAGGGGTGGTGTTTGTGGCTCAGGGAGGGGTGGTGTGTGTGTGTGCACACGCATGGCTCAGGGAGGGAGGGATGGTGTGTGTGTGTGCGCGGCTCAGGGATGGGCGGGGTGTGTGTGTGCGGGCAGGGGAGGGGTGCGTGCGCAGGGGGGGTGCGCGTGGCTCGGGGGTGTGGGGTGTGTGTGTGCACGTGGCTCAGGGAGGGGCAGTGTGCGTGTGTGTGTGCACGCGGCTCAGGGAAGGGTGGTGTGTGTGTGTGCACAGCTCAGGGAGGGGTGGTGTGTGTGTGACTAGCTCAGGGAGGGGTGGTGTGTGTGTGTGTGCACAGCTCAGGGAGTGGTGGCATTTGCAGCTCAGGGAGAGGTAATGTGTGTGTGTGTGTGTGGCTCAGGGCAGGGCAATGCATGTGTGTGCATGCACGGCCCAGGGCAGGGTGGTGCATGCGTGTGCAGCTCAGGGCGGGGTGGTGCGTGGCTCAGGGCTTGATGGTGTGTGTGTGTGCGCGCTTGCATGCAGCTCAAGGTGGGGTGGGGTGTGTATGTGTGGCTCAGGGCAGGTTGGGGTGTCTGTGTGTGTGGCTCAGGACGGGGTGCTGTGTGTGTGTGTGGCTTGGGGTGGGGTGCTGTGTGTGTGGCTCCGGGCGGGGTGCTGTGTGTGTGTGTGTGTGTCAGGGCGGGGTGCTGTGTGTGTGTGTGTGTGTCTCAGGGCAGGGTGCTGTGTGTGTGTGTGTGGGTGGGTGGGTGTCAGGACGGGGTGTTGTGTGTGTGTGTCAGGACGGGGTGCTGTGTTTGTGTGTGTCAGGACGGGGTGTTGTGTGTGTGTGTCTCA
>ML675630.1:14991819-15087001 GCA_007922155.1 Mesoclemmys tuberculata | reverse complement strand
CCCCCAGCGGCCGGCGCCGTCCGTCGCGGGCCTCCCCCTTGGAGCCGCCCGCCGCCCTCCTTCCCCCGCCTGGAGCCCCAGCGCCGCCTGCCTCCGCCCGGCCGCCAGCTCCAGACGGCGGCGCACGCAGCGCGGCTCCCCCGCGGGCCGATCGATCCCGCTCGCCTTTCATCTGCCCGGCGCGGGGGAACCGAGGCTTCCTGGAAAACCCGATATCGAGCGCGCTGCTTACTGGCCAAGCGCATTACAGGCACAGGGGGAGCTGGTCTCTTTCCTCCCCCGCCGCCCTGCTTGCACCGGCAGGCGTGTGCGTGTGTGTGTGTGTGGGGGGGGCCTTTTAACCCCTCCCTTGCTGGAATACCTCCCAGACCTCAAGAAAAGCCTGGGTGCGGGGGGACCGGAAGGCTTGTCTCGGTCCCATAAAAGATATTCCTTCTCCCACCTTCTCTCTCTGCCAGCCTGGCACCCACACGGCTCCCCCCCCCCCGCGCAAACCAAACCATGTCTGACCTTATTTAGGACCAGTCCCCAGGGCTCCTAGGCAGTGCCGCCCAGATTCTGGACAGCACCCTTCCAAAGCCCTTTCCTGACTAGTAATGTGTTACCAAGTTCCCCCCAAAAGCACCACCCACCCTCTTGATTCCAGCAGCCACTTCTGGGGTGCCTGGCAGATGGGGGAGAGGGGAGAAGAGGGGGAAGTCATGCCCCTCTCGCGTACCACATGTGCCCTGGAATGATGAGTGGCCACACGCAGCAGGCGCTGGGGCCTGGCCATTGCAGCATGCATCAACCTGCACCGAGCTTCGCCTGCCTGGCTTAAGCAAGACAAAGGGCTGCTCCAGAGGATACAATCCAGGCTGGCTGTACGTTCCCAGCCAACTGTGTCCAGCATTAAGTCATCGTTGGGTGACCAGCTGCCCCAATTTTACAGGGACAGTCCCAATAGTGGGGGCTTTGTCTTATATAGATGCCTATTAGCCCCTCCAGCCCCATCTCAATTTTTCACATTTGCAACCTAGTCACCCTATGTCATCTCCTCATTTTAACAGGGTGGATGAAGAGAAGCATCCCCCCCTAGAAGATCATGGTTAAATACCTCTGCCTCACCTCCTTTAAAAAACTGGTTCCTATTTCTTTTGCAACTGACTCTCTGTTGATTCTAGGGGAGAAAATTGTGTGCTACTGTGGGATATTATTGCTGTTTCCAACCAGGCACTCCAGCTGCTCTGTTAATACCCTCAGTGGCTGTGCCTATAGATTCAACAGGCAATGGGTATCATATCTGGAGAAGGGTGCCAGGGCAGCCTGCTAGGTGCCTGAGAGTCCTACTTGTTATACATACATGATAAATATGTACAACCCTATTTGCTTGCTAGAAGAGCTTGTTGGTTGAGTCTATCACAGCTTTGTCATCACAGGGAGATTGGGGCTGCGGGTCACTTTTTAAGACCCTGAGGCCGGCTCTTAGAACGCATTTTAAGTCCCAGCTAATAAGTCTAAGAAGAGGCTGCAGCATTGGTACTTCTTAATAGGGATGGGCTTGAGTTGTGTATCTGGAGCTGAACTTCTCCAAAGTTGAAGGAGGTTCAGATGGGTCCAGACTGAAGGACCCTGTTCAGGATGATGTCCTGATCAGGATACAGATTGCAAATAGTTTAGAAATATATTTGAGCCCTAAAGGGAACTAGAGTTTTTCTTCTGTTGTTTCTTTTCTTTTTATCAAACCAGTATAGTTCCTGCTTCATGATAAGAGATAAACGGCAGTGGAAGGCATTAGGGAAATTCATTCCACCTTGATACTTAGATAAAGCTGGCCCATCAATATGCTCAGGTTCTTATTATTCCACAGAAATTGTCTAAGACATTTAACAATCTATTTATAAAACAATGAGGGAGAGGATAGGTCCCAGTCTGAGTATCTACATTATCTGAGGAGTAATAGGTATCTTAATGGATTTAAGTCTGCCCCAGCAGGTTAAATTAAAAGGTGACCATTTCTCAATATTTTCTTGTAGCTTCAGTATCACTTGCAGATGGTTAATTTACAAAGAATAGAAGATATTGCGCATAGATCAAACTCGTACATACATTACTCCCATACCCTGAGGCCTTATGTGAGCAGCATTGAATACTCTGCATCAGTTTAATGACGAGTGGGAGAGACAAATGCAGTTCTTCTAATTAGGCAGGAAACAGTTCCTGACCCCTGAATATTTTTGAGTTGGAAATATTTTCCCATTTTGAATTGGGACAAAAAGCCAAAATCTCAAAAATAGTCACAAATCAAAAACACATTTTTTTTTCAATCTCGGGTCAATCAAAACATTGTTTGAATTTTGACATTTTTTCTCTTTTCTTTTTCTTAAATCTTTTTTCAGCCTAATTACGTTAGACTTCCTAACAAAAACACATTTAAAACTGGAAAACACAACTTCTTTGGTTAGAATATAATGAAACAAAATGTACTGACACTTTAGAGACAGTTTTTCTCAACATGTTTTCAAGTTGGGAAATTCGTCAAACCTGACCATATTTCATAAACAATTTTAGTTTAGACGAATCATTTTTTCAACAAAAAATTATTCATCGAAAAATTCCGAAGCAGCTGTACTTCAGATGCCCTCCAACCACTTGGGGCCCTAATGTACAGAAGTGAAAAGCTTGCATTCCTATAGCCATTACCGTACTGTCACAGGGAAGAGGGACTAATTGTGCGGGACACAAGTTCCTCATATGAAATACTAAAGCCTCTACACACCCACAAGGTCTACACCAACACCAGAACTGGTGTTCTCTTCTGGCCAATGTGACCAGCACTGTAGAGGGCAGATGACACTGAAGAATAACACATTCATAGGCAGGGAGGCCCCTTGAGATACATTTCAATGCCTCTTCCCTTCCCCACTCTGTCCTAGCCAAGTTTAAACCTCACCTTTGAGACACAGCAATGCAGGGCTTAGCCCCCCCTTCTCAAGACTCATGGCTTCACATCTTGCCAAATCCATTCCATGACATTAAGGGCCAAATTCATCCTTAATTGAACTCTACCCATGGGGCTACCTGAGGGAAAAATTTGACATGTCAAGATTTTCACCATCAGAAGCTGAACTGCATAATTACGCTGGCTAATTACAACTTTGAGATATATACAAAATAACTCTGTGCTGGATGAAGTATTGATTTTTTTTTACCTCAAACTGCAGATTACACCCATTTTGTGTGTCTTCCTTATTTCTATCATTTTATATTATTAGAGCTTTTGCTGCTGTTTCATGTTCCATCCGTTGACTGGGGTGGGATTTTATCAGGGATGAATCTGTTTGTCTCTCACACACTATGCAAAAAAATTCCCAGCAGCTTCAGCATTTTATACATGCCACCTACGAGAAATATTTTCAATGACTTTATGGAAACTCTCTGCTGCCTCCTTTTCAAACAATGGCTACTGTTGGTATTAACAGCAAAATTACATTCAGACTAAGACATGACATGGAAATAACAGGTTTCAGTGATAACTCTATTTCAATCAAGGATGTACCTGCAGTTCCTCTATAGAGATCGATTGCTGTAGGGGTGCCTCAGTGCTCTTGATTCTTCCACTTGTTTAGGGAAGATCAATTATTTTGCTTCTGCCTCTTTAAAAGGTTGTGATTTGGAAGGTGTCATGCATGGCTTCTGTAACCTCGGCAAACACCAAGGATTCAAATGGGGGAACGTTCAGTACCAAAATATGGCCTTTACAGCTCGGCTATGGGGGCCATGGATCAGGCCCAGAGGAGGATGTGTAATATACCTTGACCAGATTACATATGCACGTGTGTACATGATATAGGAGGGAGGTGATAGTTGGAGCAGTCCACATTCTTTGCTCTGTAATTCCCTCCCTTTTTATCATCACTCACCTTCTTTTATTTCTCTCTCTTATTTGTGATAATTTATTTTAATGTTTCTGGATGGCTCTATAAGCAGCGACTTTTATGTGAAGTTCCAGATCAAATGTATGTAATGTAATCATTCATAAAGGCACCAATGAACTAGTTAATAAAAAAATGGATCAACTCCTGTCTTCAAAGGCACCTGTATGGATCCTACTGACTGCAAAAGGGGCCATTTTCAGGTATTGGGGGGCAGGATTTAGACCAACGTTATTAAAGTCATATTAAAACCAAAA
Source organism: Mesoclemmys tuberculata (assembly GCA_007922155.1). NCBI lineage: Eukaryota > Metazoa > Chordata > Testudines > Chelidae > Mesoclemmys > Mesoclemmys tuberculata. Next base: position 15,082,830 of record ML675630.1, on the reverse strand, counting down.
TGAAAAGTATTCGAATATTAGATCTATTTTCAGCACCGTAATGATGCAGAATGTGGATATGCCTGCCATTACTTACTAAAAGAAAAATGGCGAAATTTTTTGCATATACCTATGTTTACACAGATTGTAGACTGTATTGAATGGTCTTGTGGGTAAAGAACTAGAAAGGGAACAGGGTTCCTGGGTTTAGTTCCTGGCTGTGGCATAGATTCATTGACTTTGTGCAAGTCACTTTAACGTCCATGCCTCAGTTTCCCCATCTGTAAAATATACATAATAATGCAACACACTGACCAAGTGTGGCATGTCCATCTCCAGTGATTGGCCTATGGAGGATAACACTCTACTACTGCTACCAGCTAACAAAAGCAGAAGCTTGTGCTTTAGAGCTAAAGGTTGTGGATTCAGTCTCTGCTGATGACTTGTGGTGGGGCTCTTAGAAAAAAAAATTAGACATAGTCCTGGAGCTTTAAAATCCCATTTGTTTTGTGGGGTGAAATACTAGTGAGTTCCTGTAAGAAACACAAATCCTTCAGGAATGGAAGGAAGACTCCAGGAGTGTGCGTCAGAGAGAGTATTGGGAGGGAGGGCTAATGTTTTATTTTAGTATTTTAAGAGCATTCCTAGAACACAAGGCACTAAACAAGGGCATCATATAATTTTTAGTATGAGAGCTAATAAAAATATAATTAAATAAAATATTTATGTGATGATCCCAAATCCAAGAAAATTCCCAGCAACACTCTGCCAATCAAATTTCATAGCCCATGGGATGAATGTCCACAACACTCAGAGGTGGTGAGCATCCACATCAACTTAACTTGGCTTGGCCACTCAGAACTAGAACGGGTAGGGAATTGGAATTTTCATCCCACAGGAAATCCCAATTTGTTCACATTTGTTTTCATTCCAAATTGGAATGAAAAGACAAAAGTTTTAAAAAATTTTGTGGCAAGGAAATTCAGAAAAATTTCTCCTTGGAAACATCAAAACATTTCATTTGGATAATGTTAAAACTGTATAAATATAATATTAAATATAATATGAAAACGAATATACTATAATATAAAAGTCCAAATGAAATTAAACAAATCAAAGTTGAAACAAAACATTTTTACCTTATTGAAACGAAACATTTGACTAGTACTGAAGCAAAAAGGAAAGTTGAAATGATTCACTTCAAACACTTTTCCATTGAAAATTTGGTTGTAATCGACACATTCCCACAAAACATTTAGATTTTGACCAAACTTCATTTTCCCCCAGAAAGCTCTTCCTCTGAAAAATTTTCAACCAGCTCCACCCAGAACTCCTGAGAATCAGGCCTGTATTTGAATCAATGGTCATTAGAGACTTGTGTTTTAATTGGCCAGAGGAGCAGACCCTTCAATGATCTGATTTACATGTCTGGATGGTGCGGAAGGGGTTAATTAAACTTGAGATTGCTACTACATATGTGGAATTTCTTGCCTTTGTTTTTTTTTTTTTTAAAGCACACCTCTCTCTCTTTTGTGCATCTGTCAGCTCTGGTCATCCCTGCCACATTGTAAAGGGCCACTGATGCTTCCCACATTTCCTCTTTGGCAATTTGAAGAGCTATGACTGTGACGGAAAACAATCTGAAATGGAAACTGACAGAGGGGAGGGGTTGACCACATCTAATTGGAAAAAAAATCACACACACACACACTTAGAGGCAGACAAGGTTGTGATAAGCCCCACCTATCTGTGGTAAGCAAGAAAAAAGAGAAATCCCACTTAATCAAAAGTTTTGGTCCCTGTTCTGCTGGTATCTCATCTACCATCGCTCAGTGCCCATCTTCCACCTCTTGGGGAAGTTTGCTGCACCTTCTGCATTGCCAGAAATATTTCTCATTTAAAAAATAAAATGAAGGTAAAAAAACCCAACAAACAAACAAGCTGTGGCTTTTCCAGTTCAACTTCAGGGAATGGGATCCAGACATGCTGCTGGAGGGGAGGAAAGCTTTTGGATCCTGAATTTTATTTTATTAGGTGTAAGTAAGTTATTTTGATTACGTTGGCAAGGAAAGGGAAACAAAAAAGTCTATAGTGGCGGCTCCGTCCCCCCTTAACCCATTTCTCTGCTCACACGCACATTCGCAGAACCCACCACTTCACTGTTTTGCCAGCATAGGCGAACTCGGGAAGAAGCAGATGCTAGGCCACATGGATTCATATGTACTTCTCAGCCTTTCATTGCTCAGGTTGGGAAACAGAGGAGCATTTAAAGAATATTGGGGGTGGGGAGGGATAGCAGCAAAATGTGCAACACATCACAGATTTCTCTGGCGTGGAGGGCTGCAGCAATCAGCCCCCTTAAATGTTCAGGGGATTTGCTGTGAATGGATGGCATTGTTTCATGCTGACTTGGGGTTTCACATGTGTGGCCATGCTTTCATCTGAAGGCCACCCTGCAGAAATAAATTGCACAGTGTTGCAAGTAACAGGTGGTATCCAGAGCTCTAGGAGCAGGGGTGGAAATCAGTGTGGCTCCCTAGCACCCCTTTCCTGATGCTTCAAGAGCAGCACTGATGCTCTACTGAAGAAGACCTCTTCCAGGCCTTCCCTTGCTAAGTAGGGCACATGGGCAAGCAGTTAGTGCAAGTGATGGGCGGGTTAAGAATCCCAGGGGCTATTCTCAGCTCTGTCATTGACTTGCTAGGTGACACTGGGTAAGTTATTTAGCCCCACTGTGCCTACCTCTCTGGGATCCCTGAATACAAGGGGCTGTCCAAGGACAAAGGACTGGACGCTGGAGGATGAGCTGATTACAAGAGAACAGCTTAAAAGGGGGAATGTGGATCGGAATCACATGGGAGACCACTCCACTGACTTCGGCAAACAAGGGAGAAATTTGGCCCATGATCTTCCTTAGATGCTATCGTAATGTCACACCAGGGCTGGAAAATCACTGTTCACCTTTTGTCCACTGGGATGCTGTTTCCCAGGAGGGAAAAGGACAACTGGAGTGTCTCTTATTAAAAATACTACTGCTACGATAGAGTCATGGGTGCAAATCATGCCGTTCACAATCACGGGCTTACTGCACCATATCCTAAAGTCACTGTCCACTGTGCCTGTGTTAGGATAGAGTGAGTGACTCGGGATTTGACTTGCTATGTTCAGGGCCATTTAGGATACAATACTTTCTACCCCTAAGGCTGGATTCTGTGTCCCCACTGTTCTGCATTGAGTGCTGGACTGAACTGAGGGCAAAGGTGGCTTTTAGCTCCTTTGCGATTCTTTGATTCTGGCTCTTGAGGGGTATATATCCATTGCACAACTCAGAAGCAGTTCCAGGTCTGCTCTAAATAACATTGGCTGGTCACAGCACTCTAAATGAACAACATAGCCGGAGCACTGTACTCTTGTCACCTCCCCCCACACCCCAACACTGGGGCCCAGCAGGGTGCCATGATGCATGCTCTACACCAGGTAGGGAAAATCCCTCCTTACCATAAGGGAAATCTACATGGCGCTTTTGTGCCCCTTTCACACTTCCAGAGCAGCCTAAAGGGCCAGGGCATGGAATGGAATCTGGCCCAGATACAATGCCTTTTATCCTAGGGTCTCAAAGCTCTTTACTGTAGGATACTACAAGATTGTGTGTGTGTATGTGCGTGTGTGTGTGAGAGAGAGAGAATATGTTTGTGTGCTGTGCACATATGTAGGTTGCTTAGAAAGGGTAGTTATTAAAGTGAATGCAAAACACCCAAGATCAGAGGCAAACCCCTGGCTGTGGATTTCTCCTCACTGTGCTGAATGCTAGTAACAACTACACAAAGGAAGTTAAAAGTGGCTTTTTATCTCCCCAGCCCAAAGGAGGTTCAGGGGGGTTGGAAGCTCTGGTGCTAATCAGATGGGTTTTATTTTTGGCCTTGGCCCTAATTTTCCATGCTGTTTCCTAATATGAGTTTTAAAATGTTTGCCGCTTGCTTGTTTGAGGCAGCCCCAGGTCCCTTTCTTCCCCATGCTTTGTGACCACTGCGCAGAGCTCACATCTGCAGCCTGTCTCTCCCCCTCGCTTGGTGCTGGCTCATGGAGGAAGAAACAGTATTTCCCATCGGTGAAGTCAACGCAAATAAAATTCCCAATCAAAATATATCAGCGGCTGCATCCCTCCTCAGTGCCACGAGAGCAATTTAGATGGCCCCGTTATCTTGCAGAGAACGCAGAAACTCTGTGCACGGCTGCCTTCGTTCCTCTCCAGGAACCCTGGCTTCTCAGTAGGAACAACTGGAGGGGAGCACAGTATTCCCGCCTGGGAAGGGCCTGTCAGAGCAGAGCTTAGATCCAGAGACACAGTTTAGAAAGACATACTCCCAGGGAGTTCCTCCACTGACTTCCAGACACCTACAGACCATAAGCCTGACCCTGTTCCCCTTGACATCAGTGGCAAAACCCTCATAGATACTGGGAGCAAGAGCTGATCTCATGAGGAACCTTAAAGTCTCCGCTGGAGCAATGGGCAGAATGCACACACATTGCCAGGTCAGGCTTCTCCTTCCTGGGCTCTGTGTGCACCAAGGCCGAGGAGAATGCAGAGAACCTGCACAAGAGCCCGAATTCCATCCAAGGGAGCTGCCTTTCCCCCAGTGTTGGGGGGGAAGCAGGGTCCCTGAGGGAACTGTGCTGCCAGCAAGAAGGACAAGCAGCCTGAGGTCCCAGGCCTCTGACTGGATGCCCCAAGGTTTCCCAGTGGAACTCAGGACACCCAGTAGGCAGGCAGGACAGGCCCTCCATCGAGCCATGAATGGAGCAAACCCCAACCCCCCGTGAAAGAGCTGGAGGAAACACTGACTTGAACTCCGGGAGTTTCACACACCTCCCTTGAAGCTTTCCCATAGGAGGGAGAGATAATCTGCACCCAGGGAGTAAGCACTGCAGGATAGTAGCTGAGCTCCAGGCAGTTAAACTAGCCCTGCCCCATTCACCTTAACTGCTTTGTATAAATGCTTTATATTAACTCTCCCTGAGGAAGGGGAGCAAGGAGGAGATGTTAAAGGGCAGAAACGACAAGGAAAAGATTTCCCATAAAAGAGAAACTTCCCGTCCTGGGAGAGGCGGGAAGAATGAAGGGGGGAAAGAATAGCTCCGTTGAGGCTCAGAGGAGAGCGAGCGCAATGTTTGAGTGAAGCGTGGACTTGAAATATGGCGCTGCAACAGCTGTTTAGCACATTAGCCTATTGGTGTGTAGGCGCCTGTCCAAGGACTTTCAGTTGCAATCCTAGCCCAGCTTGAGCAGTGAAACAGATGCCAGCAGGCTGGGAGTCAGCCCTTGCTGTTCGTAGGCAAGTTGTAAATGGATGCAGAGACTCTGCCCTCTCTCCTGGGGGACATGCTTGGATGTGGGCAGGGGAGGAGAAGCAGCAGATCTCCCAGCTCCCCCCTGTCAAATGCTAGAGAGGGAAGAAAGGAGGTGCATAACAAGGGCTGTCAGAACACCTTTAGCCTGCTCCCAGTCCCCTATCCGCAAAGGGAGGGTTTATGCATTGAGATGCTCTTGGCAGATATTCAGCCAGCTCTTTTTCTTTTCACTCTGCCCTCTGAGTGGTGGCAGGACATCTAAGGATGATGGGGAATGGGGCTACACAAAGGACAGGTGGGGCCTGGGCTCAGTAGGCTGCTGAGCAAGAGCCTGGACTCAGCAGGAAAGCTGATCCCACGTGTGGGTTCTGGTGAAGACCTGCCATCCACCGTACCAACACCAGTTCCAGCTCCCTAAAGTAGACCCCCACTCAGCCCTGCACACCTAAGACTGGCAAACCCAACATACCTTTGGGCATGTGCTGCTAGCAAAACATTTTCCTCCCCATTGCGAGGCCCTGAGACCTACCTACCTACCAAGAAGGCCTGGGCTCAGAAATTCTGCTTGAGCAGAAATGTATTTATTTACATGGGTCCAAATCCCAAGAAGAGCTGAGCACTCACAACTCCCATTGACATCGATAAATGCCGCTTGGACGTTGGCCCATGAAAATGAATATGTCCTTCCCAACAGCTGCCAGGTGCAACTGTGAAATGATACAGACAGGACGCTGCCCGGTGGGGGACAATGTACCCAAGCTGCTCCTTTGCTCACTTTGAGTAATAAGCTCACCCATTTTAGTGCTCCAAATCAAGCCAACATTGAGGCAGATAGCTGAGCTTTGCCACACGCTCCCAAGACTCCGGCAGACGGAGCTTCACAACCCAGGACCTGCCCTGCCTGGAGTCAGGAGCTCAGACTGCTGGACTGCCAAGAGAAGTGCCTCAAACTGATCTCATCTGCCGGGACAAGGATCAAAGGGTTCCCTTGCAACAAGACCTCAGGGGGCAGGTCACTTGACCTTCATGTGCCTTAGCCAATCGAGCTGGAAGAAAAGAGGAAAAGCCAGAGTCTTTGGAAAAGCAGATGCTGGGCTGGAGCTGAGTTTTTCTAGGGAAATGAATCATCAGCACCAAGGGGAAAAAAAAGAGCCCCCTCAACCCTATTCTGTACCGATCCAAAGCCTGGACTGCACTAGAAAAACAACTTGTTGGTGACAGTGGCTTCATCACCAGTTCAGAGGCATGTGGTTTTAACCAGATTCAGCAGTGTTTTGGAAAGCCGGGGTTAACACCTCCATGGAGCAAACCTGCCCCTGTGCTGAACTCTGATGCTGAAACCCATCCTCTGCAGTGGCAGATTTCTCTGCTGCAGACCAGGCCCAGGTCTTCTTTCTCTAGGCATCCCTGTATTATGGAAATTAGCGACCTACTCAGTAGGTATTTTACTGGAATCGCTTTAACCACTGGGCCTTTCTTTTCAAAAGCAGGAGCTTCTGCGAAAGAGCCTACTAAGCGCAGCTGGCCTGATGAGCATGTGCCCAGGAAAGGGAGAATCCTCCTCCCATGCTTTGCCTCACAGCACATCGGATGTTAAAAGGAGGGGGCGGTGAGGAGGACAGAGAAGGTTAGCAGGTGTGAGGAAGGCAGCAGCTTGAAGAACTTCTCATTGCTGCAGCAGGAAATGGAAACAGATCTCTCTCGAGGCAGGAAATGGGCATCAGTGAGAGTGTGATGCACTCCTGGCTGTGCCCACCCAGCTGCTGGTGACTCAAGTGCGAAAACCTCATCCCACGTGCCAGAGAGAGCTGGCACTTGGGCTTTGGCAGAAACTGACATCTTGCCAGCTCTGGTCAGCGGGTCACATCTGTCCCTTGGTGACATCGGCATGAATTGATTTCCATGAAGTTACTCACACACTGGTGAGGCTGCTATGCGGCCAGCTGGGGTACTATAGATTCACACCCTGGCTTCCTGCACAGTAACTTGCCATGTGGAAAAGCCCTGTGGACAGTTTGGCCCAGCGTCCTTTGTTAGCGATTTCCTTTGGATTGGGGAAAAAGTCCCTGTGAAGAGGGGCCAGGACAGCTCCAATGCAGCATTTCAGTCCCATTTACCCACAGCCCATACACTGTCCCCAGCTCAGGGGCAAGCTTCCCATGCTGGAAGCCATTGAGATCTGAAGCCCCAGGCAACAAATGCTTTTCAAGTGAAATCCTTCCAGGTTTGCTCTTGCTCACATTCCTGCTAAAGCCCATAGAAACCTGAACTGAGCCTCCTTCATCTCTTCTCCTTGGATGCACCGGGCTCAAGTCAAGACTTTGCACTGTAGCTCCCGTGTGTCTCACGCTGGCTAATGAGCATTTCTTGGAGCAACTCTTCCATGAACATCCTAAGACAAGGCTGTCTGGACACCATGGTGATCCTATCAACGCCTAGATAGAGAGAGAGAGAGATCCCTGCGATACGTAAGGCCGTGCAGATGGCCGTACAGGACTGGAATAGCTGAGGGCACCATGCATCAGCAGGGAGGTGCACCGACAAAGCTCTGAGGGGGTGAAAGTGCAGAGCAGCAGGGAGGATGCTGGAGGTCAGTACTGAGATGCACTGGCAGATGTGTGCCAGGGTGTATGACTGGAAAAGATGCGTGTGCTGCAGCTCAAAACTGGGGACAGAGGCACAAGCAGAGCTCCCCCCTCGGCTATAGAGAGAGCAACGTCTTACCTCTCATGCTACAAAGCCCGTCTTTCCCTTTCATCTCCTAGCAGGCAGGTGGAGGTGGAGATATTTATGAGCCACCCTCTGTTTATGTTGTGAGGTTTCATTTACAGGGCAGGTGCCCAAAACACTGGACGGGCACCTACAGTAGTATAATTAAAACCTGGAAGGAAGAAAAACAATCACTCTCCCCCACGTTCCACCCAGACATTTTTAACAGAATTGAAGAGAGAGAGGGAAGGTGTAGGCAGCCCAGCTCCAACCGTTCCTTTGGATTCAGGCTCTCTTCCCTTCCATCCCCTCCTCATCTCCAAAATCTCACTGCTGCTGGAAAATAATACACAGAGACATTCCAACAAGGGCCTGGTTTTGCCCTCAGTTATACCCACATGGGTCTCATCGTACTGAATATGGCCCAGAGCCTCCGCTCTGCCTCTAGCTTCAAGATCAATAGATTAGCTCCTTCCCTTGCACCCCAGAAACTATCGGCAAGTGAAATAATCAATTCCCCTTTTCTAGTTACAGACTGAAGGCCCCATTACTCTTAACAACAAAGGGCCTCTAGCCATCTCTCTAGAATAACCCTGTTTCACCCGTTAGCGTGTGTGTTATGTATGTTTGCCACACGCATACCATGCCTGACATACCATCTACATTTATCATCCCTGGTATAACTCCATTGAATTCAGTGGAGCAAGCATTGCACCAGAGCTCAGTTTGCTCCACAAAGCCTGATTCTGACCTCCTTTACAGTGGTGGAGTCACTCCTGAGATCAGAATCAGACCTACCATACTGTCTTTCCAAGCACCACGAAAGCTGACGACCTGTCCAGCCTGTTAATGAACGGGCTGTCCAGGCTTTTAATGAAGCCAGTGTTCCTATTGACACTGTCTGATGTCGAGACAGGTGAAACATGATGGTAGAGTCTGAACCAGCGGAAGGGGGATGTATATTTGTTTGCTTTATTTCCATGCTTTCATCTTATTACTCACAGCCATGCTTGGGCACATTTTAATTAGCTTATTACTTTTTATCTCAAAAGACATGACCAAGAGAATAAAAATGCCTTTGAATGTTCACGAGCTTTTCAACATCTCTAGTGATTAAATTCCACGTTGCTCCAGTGTGGTGAATTTTATCATGGTTGTATTTCCTTTAGATTCATAGTAGCCTGGCTGATATGATTAATTCGTCACCCCCTCTGAATATTCAGTGGGTGGAGCCTGTCCGAGAGCTCCAGATTCTCCAAGATGGTGAGAGATGCTGATTTATGTTCGTTACTGTCACTTATCACTTCCCAAGACAGAAGGAAAGAGAAACGTTAGAGGTGTAGGAACCCTGTTGGGATGTCTGCATCATCTTGCAAAATCGGGATAGAAACAAGAACAAATAAAATAGTGAAAGTTGAGAGATAGACAGAACAAATGAAAGGGAGAGTGAAAGAAAGATTCTAAGTACATTCCTGGAAGTGCTGCTGCTTGGCACATGTTTATCACTCTTCTCTCTGCCAGGTATTTCTCATGTACAAAACTTCCCAGGCTTAGAAGGCTCTGTGCTCTTTAAAGTAGTTATACCTGTTGGTTTTCCCAGACACAGCTCTTTATAATGTCCCTCCCGAAAGACCCAGAACTTTTTTCCCTCCAAGTTAGTTCTGACCATTTCTCTGTGTCACACGATTCCCCATCCGCAGCCCCTAATTAAAGTTGATTTGTGAATTAACGCAACAAGAATAAAAAAAAATATTAGCCCCCAGAATGTCACCAGCCACCAAATCGTTGTTTTCTAATCTCTTGGAGCCTGTATAACAACACTGCTCCAAAGGCCACACAGGGCCCAGTCTGGCCACCCTGGGCAGGTTGCCAAGCATTGCTAAGCAAAGGCAGATTGGCTGAGTTTGCTTGGGATGCTGAAAGCATCCTGGCCTGTCTGCCTTGTTTCTTCGCCTGGTCTGGAGGAGTGACCAATGCCAAGTGTGATAGCTCATAAAACCAACAGGGCTAATAAAATTCATTCCAGGCACCACTGGGAAGCTGAGAAGCCCTACCTGAAAATGAGGCAGAGGTGTTGTTTCTAGCTTGGATGGTTCGTGAGAGACGAGTCCTAGAAATCACATTATTCAGATGATCTTTTTCCTCATCCGGTGTCCCCTGTGTCCCTGCAGGCGAGCATCCTGGCTTGTGAACCAGACCACGCCGCCCTGTCACTTAGCTCTCAATAAACACCTGTTTTGGTTAGGAGCTACAATTTTGCCCCAGGGATGACAGCGTAGAGTGAGAGAGTTTGCACTGAGGACACAGGGGGGATGGAGAGGCATTGTCAAAGGGGCAAACCGGACACAAAGAGACAGAGCAGAAAGGCCAAAGAGATTCAGGGAAGAGAAAGGGCTAGAGAGAGGAAAGGCTCTGTGTAGCAGGAGGAGGGAAGAGGACGTGTTCTGAACCTTGTCTCTATTTGTGCATGTCAGATGTTGGACCGTGATCTGCACGGCTTGGCCAATGGCCCCAAGAACCATTACTGAACACTTCCACTGAAGCCCTCATGAGCATGCATGCTGGAGGGAGGTGGAGGAGACACCAGGGAGGCAAAGGGAGTCCACAGAGAGATGAAGTGGGCTACCTAGAGAATCCCATTCCAACTGGGATCTCAGCACAGGCTAGCCTGACCTCTTGGCAAATCCGCCCAAACTGGGATGATTGTTTCTAATACTTTTCTCCTTAGGCCTCCAACAGGGTTTGGAAAAAAAAACAAACCAAAAACAAAAAGAGCGTCATCAACTACAACAAAAGGAAAAAGGGGGGTGGGGGAGTCTAAGCGGTGTTGACATCAGACATTCAGCACCCTTTGAACTTCATTGGTGGTATGGGCTCACATTTCCAAGACTCTTGACACAGGCGTTAGCTCCAGGGGCGAGACCATCTGCATCTTCGTTTTGCTGGGATTGCTTCCATGCAGAGGGCTGGGGAATGGAGATGGATTTCATCAGCTCTGCCTTCTAAAATTCCCACTCTCTCTGCAGCCCCACCCCTGGCAGCAGGGCAGGGGAGGAGGAGTGATGTGATTTCTCAGTCTGGGCCTGTTTTGCTGCTTTCTAATGCTGGGCTACAGATGTACCCAAGTGGCATTTGGACTTAAATACCTGCTTGCTGTATGGGCAATTGTACTGGATTCCAAGGGAAACAGTTGAGGTGGAAATAACTAGGATGAAATTAAGACAGTGAAAATTTAAGTTGGAGACCAAGAGACATTGGCATATCAGACTGAAGAATAACCTATCACTTGAAATCTGAACGTTGACAGACTGGAGCACCTACTCTAGCAAATAACCTCACTGGGGCTGGCAGAACCAACCTGAAGACATAATGGGTCTCTTCCATCTCCAGTGCATTATGACAATACTTGACACTCTATAGCACTGTACACCTTCAGAGCCCTTTGCAAACATTTAACCAGAGACTGGCCCAAGTCTCAAAGTCTGGATTGGGACATAAATGTCCCCAAAAGACAAGGATGTGTGGCTCTTGGGGGTCACATACATTTCTAACATTCACTAGTTAATCTTGTGAGGATGGTATTAGCCCATTTTACAGATGGCAAAACTAGACAGAGCTCGGCTAAGTGACAGAAGGAGTCAGTGCCAAAGCCGGGACTAGCTTGAAATGGCCAGAGGATGGCAGCATTCTGGTCACTGCTGTTGCCACCCAGCAGGGCAGCCAGATGGCCATGTGTCAGAACATCCTTCATAAATGCTCAAGCGCTTGCTGCACTAAATGATACGTGGTAAACCTGCAGCTGGCAGCGCGCTGCCCTGTTTGTTATGCAAGAGCAGTTGCCCAAGGAAAGACCCATTAAATCTTACCAGTTGCCTTGAGTCTATCACCAGGGACCAGCCAGCTTGTAACATCCATAAATAACAGGGCCACCAACCTAACGACCCGCAGCCACAAAAGCAAACCTACCACCTGTCCAGTCACAGCCCTTTCTAATGTCTGATCATCCTTCGCTCCCTGTCACATGGATTTGTGGTTGAAGCACTAGGAACTGGGGGTCCAAATCCCATAGGCTGCTTTGAAAAAAAACAGTTCTGGGCTCTCCCTGTTCACAGTATGAACCTGGATGGCCCTGCATATCTCTCACTCTCTGATTCAGTTTCCATCCCTCCCTGAGACCTTAGGTTGGTCATGCTTTTAAAGGGCTCTGAGGTTCCTGGCTGGCAACGGGTGGGCAGTACAGATGAATCAACGGTTTTCGGTATATCAGTCATGGGTTCCATCCTGTGGGGGCTATTTTAGTGAGTCAGCAGGTCCCCCCACCCCATCTGTTCAGACAGCATTGCCTCTGCTCCTGGGGCTTGAGTGTTTGTTTCTCCTGTCCTCCCCCACCCCCCAGGTTCCCTGTTGTGTGCCCTGGGCCACTCTCTAGCTGGGAAGCTGGGTCACAGTGGCACTGAGTCATCAGGGGCCAGAAGCTCTCCCTTATCACTGAGGTGAGAGGATGGGGGTGCTTCGGCTGATATTCTATTCACTGGCAAAATCTGCGTTTTATTTTATTGGTAAATATTCTTGCAAGCCTGGAGCCATAAACCCCGGTCTATAGACATGCTAATTACCCAGGGGGTCATTCCTAATGCCACCACTCCTTTAGGGGAGCAAACAGACAGATTTTTATTTGTATTTTCTACCCTTCCCTTTTCAGTCTGGCTGGCGAAGCATGTCTGCCTGGCAGCAGCTCTCTCCTGAAAGGCTCCGTGGGTGGAACATGCATAACTTCATTCCTACCCAAGGGGCAAAAAACCCACGCATACAACGCACAATCTGGAGCTGCATCAGCCGCACCGGCAGGAGGGAACGCCGGGCTTTCTGCATTGTTAAGGTACTGTGCCCATCTCTCAGAGCACCAATTCTCCCCGCCTCCTCCCCCCATACACAGGGCGTTCAGGGTTCCTCTCTTTAAACCTTCCAACAATCTTCCTTCCCCATCCCACACATTCACACCTGTGCCACCCTCCCTACCCCTCAAGTAGGCCACCTCACACCTCCATGCCCCCACCTCACATTCCTATAATACTCCCACATACCCCCCTTTGTAGCCTGGCTACCTGGCTACCATACCCCCAGGTATCCCATCTTACATCCCCAGGTACCCCACCTCACATTCTTACATTGTCCTTAGGCCCCCCAACTTGTAACCCTACCATGTCCCCCCTTCTTAGACCACTACCCTCACCCATGCAGTCTGCTGTCCCCCACATGTCTCCAGTGCAACCCATCTTCCCCTCACCCCTGCATGTGACCTCCTCCATCCCTCATCTCCTCCACCTCTCTTGCACACACACAGAATCCACCCGCCTCGCACACCCAGAGATGCTGGAACAATGTTTATAGTGAGGGTGCTGATGATGGAAACCATGGAAACCGTGTAGATGGTGTTGTTATTGCTACCTCCAGCCACCCCTGCATAAACCTACTGGAGATGCTCCATGCACGTTCCAACTCCACCCAACCTCCATCCTTCATGCAGGCATCACCTCGCTCCCTCTTCATCCTCACACCCATCTACCCTACCCTGCTCCCTCAGGCACCTACAAACACCCCCTCACGCCCTACTCTACCTGCTCTCATGTAGTCTCTTCCTTAACTGCCCACCCACCACTCTGCCCTCTTCCCACACCACACATGCCACTGTTCCCTCCCATACACCCCCAGCCACCCTAATCTTCGCCCGTCGCCCTCTCACGCACACAGTTCAGCCCTGCAGAGCTAGCCACTGCTGTCTCTGCCCTGATACTGCCGGGGGCTTCTTCAGTCGTGACAGCCACGGGCCCTGCTGGAACCCAGAGCTGGGAAATCAGCCGGATTTGCCATAGCTGAGGTGGATCATAGCCAGTCTTCAGAGAGTATTCCTCTGCCCGCCAAGAGATGAGCTGAACAGCCAGAGCCAAATCAGGCAGACCTCCTTCCTCTAGAGCAGTGTTTCTCAACCTTTTTGATACCAGGGACTGGCTTCCTATACTGTGCCAGGGAGCTCTCAGGCTTCCTACACTGTATATGGTGCTGGTTCATGGACTGGTCGTTGAGAAACACTGCTCGAGGCAATATAAACTACGAGAGAGAAGGGCAGGGGAAGACGTTGCTTGCTCTCTCCTCCTTAATGGGAGATTCTTTAGGGTTTTGAGGGAAGGGGAAAAAATAATGGTGTTCTCGCCACACTAACTGTCAACCTCCCCCCAACGCACACACATGCACACGAGTTCACACCCTGCACCTTTTAACTTGAGCTAATATTGTACCAAAATCAAACAATCCTCTTTCTTTTCCTTTTTTTTAAATAGTAATTCTCCTAAGCCGCTTGCTTTGGGATTGCACTTCATGCTGAGACCAGGTGACTGGTGGTTGGGGGTGGGGGAGGGATGTGAAAGGGGAAAAAGGGAAAGAAAAAGAGCAAAATGGTCTCAGGGTTTGAGCACAGGGTTGGGAGCACAGAACCCCTGAACTCTAATCCCAGCTCTGACACCAACTCACTGCACGGCCTTAGACAAGTCGCTTTAGTGCTCTGTGCCTCAGTTTCCCCATTAAAATGGGGTGTATCATGTTTCTTGCCTAAGGGGGACTGTGCAGGGTAATACTTGCAGTGTTATTTGTGGCATGTTATTAGCAGAGTCCTTCCCTAAAGCCACATGGAGAAGCCATAGCCAAGTGATATAGGGGAACTGAATGTTCTCAAGAGATATTTATTTGAACCTCAGCATCCCTGCTGTGACTGATTTATCTATTACCTGTTGATACTGGGATTATGCGTGTGCACACGCATACAGAGCACCAGATCTGAGAACATGCTTCTAACTGTCCATTTCTAGCAGTTGATCTAGTGCCACTAAATGGGGCCAACTTAAGTCATCTTCAGTTCTGACCCACCCTGGAAACTCCCCCTCAGGCTTAATGCCTTGGCAGGATCAATTTTTTTAAAAAGGAGGAGGAAGAAAAGAACATATCCACACACACTGACCCCTTGCTGGAGCTAGATCAGGGAGTTTCCCCTTTGGGTAAAGCCCCCGCCCTGGGGAGGGGGGTTCTAGTCAGACTCTCTCTGGTGAAATGGCTCTCTCTTGTTTTCTCTTTTTAAAATGCAAAGCAAAAAGTTTTTCCACTTCACAGTGCTTCTGTCACACTCTTCTCAGTACCACAGACAACCCCTCCTCCCCTTCCCTATCTCCCTAGATTGAAATGCTCCATGGGGGGGACAGAAATCAAGCACCGAGCATAGACATCTAGTGCAGGTTCGCCTCCCAGGCGCTCAACTCAGTCTCCATTACTGGTGGGCAAATACAAGAAAGCCGGGTTTTCCCCTGCACTCAGAGGATACATCTACCCTGCAAAAGAACAAGCACCACAGTGAGTTTCAGAGCCTGGGTCAACTGACTTGGGCTCCTGCTACAGGGCTAAAATAGCAGTGTAGACGTTCCCGCTCGAGCTGGAGTTTGGGTTCTCAAACCCGGGGGCAGGGCTGGGTCTCAGAGCCTGAGCGAGAACACCTACATGGATTTTTAGCTCTGTAGCAAAAGCCCTGTGAGCCCGAGTCAGTTGAGCCGGGCTCTGAGACTTTTTGCGGGGCTTTTGTGCAGTGCAGATGCAGAGTCACATCCAAGCAAGCAGGGATTCTGCCCAGGGTCCCGCCAGCTGTGGCACTTGGGAGGCATGTTGAGAAGGCAAGGTTCTCCTATGCCTCCCTCCCTACGTAGGGTCGGGGTCAGACCTCCCTCCTCTCTTGGGGACAGGATAGTGTTTAGCACACCCAGGGCCTTGGGCTGGGAGGGAGCCCTGATACTTTTCAGCATTTCCAGGTCCCCACTTGAGTGGATACAAGAGCTGGCACACCAGCATTACAGGAGATTTATCAAGACATTAACCTTTCACCCCCCAGCCCAGGCAGAACTTTAAGCAGCAACAGCAGGAGAGCAGCAGAGTGGAGGTGAGAGGAGGAATGAACAGGACATGCACCTCCTGAGGCAGCAAACGTGAAACACACCTAACGATCCCACTACCGCTAAGCTGGGCCTGGCTCTTTCTGACTCCACAAAGCACTTCTAAGTCAAGTGCCTGGTGGGCCTCTCTCCCTCTTGGAGGAGCTGGGGCAGGAGGAGGACTGGAGATTTATTTTCCAGTACCTCAGAAGATGAACACCAAGTGGGAGGGAAGCAAGAGGCACCTGGCAGATTCCATTAGCGGGCGGTAGCGAAACAGAAAAAGAAAGGAGCTGAGCGAGACATTTTGCAGGCTGCTCTGATTCCGGGGAGTCCTGCCCTACTTATTTTATTTTATTTTCCGCTCTCAGCCTCCAGCAATCTCGGTTTCAGTCAGAGACACCCCACCGCCCCCAGGGAGGATTCGCAGCCTGGGCATGGGGGCGACCCAAACTGTCGAGCAAACAAGAGGTCTCTTTGATAATTGTGTCTCTCTTGACAGGCATGTTCCGTTCGGAGAATCCCCTCCTTCCCCTCCCACGCCCTCGCCCGCGCCATCTGGTTACAGTTTGCACCGTGACGCGTTTCCTCTGCGGTTTATTTGCTTTTTTTAGCCAAACCCCAGAGAGAGAGAGAAATGCCCCGCTTGCTGGGGGTGAGCCTCCCGCCTCACCCCACCCGCATTAGCTTTATTTATTGGGACCGCTGGGTGGTTGGGTGTTTTTTTCCTACAATACTAAGAGCCAGGCTCTTTGCAGCATCTGCTGTAGATTAAGAAGGGCTTTATAAGGTTGTTGGTGTTGAAAAACATCATCAGGTGATAAGGCAGTGTAGTCTAGCGGTTAAAGTAGGAGGGTCTGGGAATGGCAACACCTAGTTTCTACAGTCATTTCACCTCTCTGTACTTCAGTTTCCCCATCTGCAAAATGGAGCAAACCCCACTCACTCCTCTCAGGAGGGCAGAGCAAGGGGTCAAGCGTTAATGTTTGTAAAGGGCTCGGAACACATAAAGTGTTTGAGGAGCTGTAGGTGCTTTTAGCACTTACAGCCACTCCCGCCTGCCAAACACTTAACAGGCTTTAATTAATGAGGCCTTGCCACACCCCACGGAGGCGGGCCAGTAATAATGACTACCATGCCCCTTTTACAGATCTATAGATGTTAAGGCCGGAAGAAAGAATTTTGAGCATCTAGCCTGCAGACTCCCGTGACACAGATGGTGGAACGGAGGGCCGGCTGAGGCAGGCGGAGCTGACTCACTCAGCATCATGCAGTGAGTCAGTGGTAAAGCTGGGAAGAGAACCCAGAAGTCCTGGCTCCCAGGCCCACGCTCATCCCACTAGACCACACTGCATATAGATTGGTTCTGTGAAATGGATTCATCATATGGCATTTTTGCTTAATCCTCAGACTCTCCTGAGTTTCTGCAACTTGCTTTTCCAATAACTACAACACTCCTATATGGCTTATTGACATATATCCTCAGCCTCAACTCCAGTGTGCCCAGATGTTTGTCTGGGAATAATACAGCTGCAGCTGGTCTTTAATAAAGTGCATTTACAGCTTTTACTTTAATTTATTGATCATTGTTATTATTTATTTGTGTTGCAGTAGCGCCTAGCAGCCCCATGGTTGGACCAGGACCCCAGCATGCTAGGTGCTGTTCAAACACAGAACAAACCCCTGTACAAACACAGAACAAACAGACTTCTGTGGTGTTGCTCACCGAGGCCAGGCTCAAGTCACAGGAGACAAAATGAGTGACCCTCCCCACCCGGAGGGCCAAAGCCCTACACAGCATAGGCGACACCATCCGCTGGAAGGAAGCCAGTCTGTGGGCCTGTATGTCTCTGTGCAAACATGTGGGAGCCCCTGGGATTTCACCCTGCCGCTCTGTGATTGGCTTCATTGTGTCTAATGAGCATTTAAAACGCTGTCTAGGCGGCAGGTGTCCTGCCGCGTGTGTGCGTGAGCCCACGTGCTCCCATTAATCCTCTTTACTCCATCCTTGATTTAATTTATCATTAGGTTTGGATGAGTAATTTTATCCTGCAACACAATTCAAGGTGATAGATGAGACCGCAAGCCAGTGATAGCCCAGGCTCGACTCCCCTCCCCTCCCGAGAAAAGCACTGTCTGCCAGGCCGGGCAATGAGATTTACTGATGTTCCAAAGCCAGGCTTCCACCAGGGAGAGTAGGAAACAGAGATCTCAACTCTGGTGAGAGGCTGTGGGTGGGTGTTGGACTCAGATATTTCTCTGCTAGTTGAACCAAGGTCGAAGCAGAGTGGCTGGAATCTAGAGACCAGTAAGCAAAGCTCTCACCACCAACCACCCAATCTCCATCTCCATTCCTACAACAATGAACTCTTTGGATCGCTCCACTCAGGAAGGAGCCAGACTGTATGTGCCTAGCTTGTGTGCCCAGGAATCTGTTTGAATCAAGGTGAGAGAGAGACCAGAGACTGTAGTGCCACAGGATCAACATCCCATCCAAGACTTCCCAGGGGCCATCATTGCTCGGGAGAGTCCACACAGCTGGCAGATGAATAGGTCTCAAAGAGGGCTTGTCCCTTGGAGTCTGACTGATGGCAGGTTGATATGGGTTCCTCAAGCAGGATCTGCCCCAGTGTCACTATGGAGGGGCCTGTGAGAAAGGGTTACCGAATCTGCACCAGTGTCAGATGAACAGGCAAGGCCCATGGCAGACAAAGGGAAGAAGGTTCCCTGATTTGTTGATTCACTTGGGACTGTTTATTAGTGAACAATGTTCACCTGTATCAATCACTGGTCTCTCCCAAGGTAAAATGTTGTGCCTTTTTCAAAGAGATGGTGGCTACCTCCCCCAGAAGACAGACAGGAGACGCTAGTCTTCCACCAGATCTCCCTGGTAACCAACAGGTGACAGGAAAAGGGACCCAACAACTGCACACAGAAATTCAGCAAGCATTGCTCACATCCATCACCACGGCCCACTACTGCCATGGCAGATTTCTCCTCTTTAACTTTTGGGGTGCAATGAGTCTTCAGACAAACCAGACTCTAAAGCAATGACTGGAGTCAGGTAATACCAGCATTTAATAGCCTCTAAGTTTCCCTACACACAGCTTTGCCAATGTCCCTCGCTCCTGACCAGCAAAACTCCCTGCTATTCTAGGCATGGGTGCTGCCTCAGGGACAAACTGCCATCTGCGATGGTGATTTCAGGATGTGGGCTAGTGTTTGCCAAGGAACAGAATTAGACCATCAAATCCTTTCCATTTGGGAGGTGAGCTAGGATTTGGGGTGCGGTCTGCAGTCGAGAAAGGCTAGTTTGCTTTAGTCCACCTTGCCCTCAGTGATGTGGGAATGAGTTGCCACCCTAAGATGCTCAATGATTTATACACAGCACTCATCACTGAAGCACCCCAGCTTTGTGAGTTTTGTTTTGCTTCATTAGATGTAAAAAAAAAAAAAAGAAAGAAATTTCTGATTTTGAACACTTGGCCTAACTTACATTTCCCCTCCCGCCCCCCCCACACGTTGACTTGAAAAGGGACTTTTCAGTGGGCTGAGAAACGGTATTAAAAGCAAATGAAAGTGTCCTGCATCAGAGCAAAGCTTGTGCTCCTCTTTCCCTTCCCTGTGCAGCTTCAGCACAGACAGGCGAGGCTGCTCCATGAACTCGGCAATGATCTCTTATCATGCACGGGAGGAAACAATTAAAATATGTATATATATTAAAAAAACAAAAAAACAAAAAAACCTCCAGCCCTGACTCTTTTTTAAATACAAATTGAAAGAGAGAGAGCAATTCCTGTGAAGCAAGAAGGTAGCTGTATGTGGGAGCAGCTCCAGCATTGAGTCAGTAAAACATCCCCCCGTCCCCAGAGACCTGAGAGCATAAACGACGGTACTGACAAAATGATGAAGCGATATCCCCCGAACAATGAGGCATTGTAAGCAATAGGAGTCGGCGCGGAGCTGGACTTGGCACCGGCTCTGCCTACTGGAAGTTCTCTGGCACAGGAAGGAAGCTCTGCGCACCCCCTCCGGCACTCTGCACATCCTTAAGCTACCCTTAGGTCCTAACCCATCAATATCTAATCACAGAGTGATGTGCCAGGGCGCCAGGCCTGGGTGGGCTTGGGTTTCACCCCCCTTCCCTTTCCAGAGTATTGTTTAACCCTCCCCTGCCCGGTCAGATGCACTGGAATAACACCACTCGGCACTTTTGCAAAGGTGCCTTCCATCCAAGGATAGCATGGTATCTTCCTCGTGCCCTCACCTCAGCCTTGTGAAAGAGGCAAATATCATTAACCTCATTTTACAGAGGGCACGTCATTTGTCTGAAGTCACCACAGCAGGTCAGAGAAGAGAAGACAGGCCCCCTGACTGCCCCGCCAGCGTCTTAACCACCAGACCACCTCTTCCCTCCCTTTGCATCTGTGTCTGTTTCTGCTACACTACAAACTAGGGGCTCGACTCAGCATGCTATGACACCCAGTGGGGTACAGCTGGTGAATCAGGCCCAGGCTTCTGGCTTGGCTGTGCATAGTGCTAGCACATGGAGAGAAGGGGGGGAAGGGCACACAGAGCATGCCTACACGGCAACAACAACCAAAAAAGAGGGTGTTCTTAACTTGGCTAGCTAACGTGGGTAAAAACAGCAATGAAGACAATTCAGCTTTCAACTCGGGTTAGCAGCCTGGGGGGGACTCGAGCTGCTAATCGGAGTTAAAAGCCGAGTTGCTGTGTCTTCACTGTTGTTTTGCCCGGAGTCAGCTAACCCAAGTTCGGAACACGCCTTTTTTGCGGTGTAGACACACTGTCAGAGGCTCCAGGTTAGCCCTTCGCCCAGGGCCTGCAGTGGAGGAGATGGGAGCATGCTCAGGCCTTCCTGGGAGGAGTTAGGCTCTTATATGGCCCCACTCCAAAGAGGACAGACAGAGTGAGGGGGTCCTTTATTGAGCCGGACAGACAAGCTATATCCTCCTCGACTGGAGTTTTCAGTAGTCACAGCTAAAACATGGAGCAAATCTGGTATTTACTGATTCTATCCAGGTTCATTCAGCTGAGGGTTTTAGTGGTTCCTCATGTCACTCTCTCTGTCTCATGTCCTGACTCATTTTAGGGAGCTGATACCAGTGGCATATGTACCATAGGTCTCCGGCGCCCGGGTGCCATATTTACATTGGTGCCCCCCCTCCATAAGCGGCAGTGCCCCTCAGGAGGAGGTCTACGGCCCTATGTCCTTTTCTCCCCCCTGTAGGCGACAGTGCCTCATGGGGGTGTGTGTCTGAGGGCCCGTTTTCCATTCTCCCCTACTCCCCCCTGTTGGCGGCAGCACCCTGCAGAGGGTGGGGGGTCTGCGGGCCCGTGTCCCGCTCTCCCAGTGGGGACTGCCTGGTGATGAAGGGGGCATGACGGGCTCTGGTCCCTGTGGCTTACTACTTTCACCCAGTGCAGGGGCAGCGGGGCCGGGAAGATGCCCTGGCTGCCTGCAACAGGGGGCGGCTCCTCCTCCGAGGGCCTGGCTGGCATCTCCCCAGGCCAGCGCCCGGGGGCATGCCCCCCCCCCAGTACACCACTGGCTGACATGGGTCAGACAAGCTTAGTTTTCCATTTAGTTTTCAGCTGCTTTGGGTGATTTTCCAGCCAGGGGGCAAACTTGGAAGAACTCTTGGTCCTCAGGATGATGAAGGGAAACAGATGCATTAAGACAGAGACATCTCATGGTCCCTGATAAGTAAGGTCCTTGTGACGCTAATAGCAGCTGCAGAAGTAATTGTGCAACCCATCCACCCCCATGCTCACAAAAAAAAGAAAAGAAAAGAAAAGAAAAGAAAAAGCACAAATACACAAATGTCAGCTTGGTGGCTGGATGGAAACTCTCAGAGCCCAGCCTGTTAAACAAAACAATGTGTAAATTGTTACTAAGCTGAAAAGTAACCATTGAACTGGTTGGAAAGAGTGGAGAGAGATTCACTGCCTTGCATGATTTTCTGGCACTGGCTCTCAGCACAGTGTCAGCCCACAAAGAATTGAGGGTGCAGGAGTCACTTGACCACAGGCAAGTTTTCCTATAAAGAGTAAAACAAGTAGTGCCCCTTGAAAACAAAAGGGCAGGAAGGGAGCAAAAGTAAAGTGCAGAGAAGGCAGAAAGTCGATGTGCTCTGGTGTGAGGGGAAAGGACAGTTTAGACTGATGGCAAAAGAGAGGCCAATGATGGCAGACAGACGTGTCAAGATCTACAAGGGATGTGTAGAGAGAGACAAACTCTTAACCTATGCAAAATGGAGGAGGAAAGCATTGACGCTTATGGCTCAGGACTGGGATGCCTCATGACACCTTCAACCTGCGATGGGACTGTGTTACCAATGACAAATGGTATGGTTAATTCAGATTTTCAAGTGGAACAATAAACTGGGATACTTTAATATCAGCCCTTAAAGATGGTTCTCTCTTTACTGCCAGGTAAATATTTCTTTCAGATAATTGGCTACATTTCAGCCCTGGTGTAAAGTAGGCTCAGTTCCCATTGCTGGCAGTTGGAGTTGGGCCCGGATTTGACCCATTGTTTTTTCTGGAGAGACGATGACCCCCACAGGTCAATTTGGTTAATCACAGGTGTGTACTCCCTAGGGGAGTCTCTATACTGTAGGGGTGTGTTTGCTGAATATCACTGCTGGCCCACATAGGTCTGCGACATTAGCAACTAGATAAATCTGTCAGATGATAAACTAAAGGCCCAGCTTCCTGGGTTCTCTTCAAAAATGATGGTCTGAATTCATATTCACATCCACTACCTGCCCAGTGCATTGACTCTCACATAGGCTCTTTATTCTGCACCTTACAGGTAACATGGAGCAGGTGCTGCTAATAGCACCTTGTCTCAGGAGAGTGCTCATTAAAAGCGCATTAACCAACCTGACTACCCTCTCCATCCTAAATGAGGTTCCAAAGAGAAAACTCCCTCCGCTGCAACAACACGCTAGAGATTCTGAAAGCAAAGTATCAATATTTACAAATATGCAGTATTCCCATTTTTTGGAATTCTAAATTAAACCTTTAAGCACATATATGGGACCACAGCAAACCATCCCTTATACCTGTGGTTTCACTCACAGTTTGGTAAGTGGGTTTTCCCTATCAACACACACATATGCATTCATGCGTACGTACATGAGGTTGAACACGTGCAGAGATACACATACATGTATATATGTAATGGGTGTACAAATGTGCATGCATATGCAGGCAGTGCCAAGCACATGTATATACGTGGCACACACACAAGTAAACATGCATGCACATGTGAAGCTATGCTAATGCATACACAAGCATACACACCCATAGAGCGAGGCGCGCAAATACACACATGCTTATTCCTGTAGACATACATTCGTATTTTCAGTTATTACAGCAGTTCTGGGGATGTTATTGGCTCAGTTATTTTCGTCTCAAAAATAGAATAGGGGACTAGGAATTACTACAGTGAACAAACTTCAGGGGGTCAGAGTGGTGATCCAAGACCCTGGGATTCTAGGAGTAGCAAGACAAGTGCACAACTACATCCTAACAACAGCTAGAACTTGTATAGCACTTTCCATCTGCAAAGTGTATGACAAGCGAACTAATGCATCCTTTGGTCGGGAGGTAGGTGAGGGCGGCCCCGTTTTACAGATAGGAAAAGTGCATCAAAGAAAGGTTTAATGACTTGTCCAAGGCAATGCAAATCTTGAGTAAGTAACAGAGGTGGTAATGAAACCCAAGGTTCCTGACTACCAGACAGCGTTGCTTCCTCTGCATGCAGTCATGTACTCAACCCCCCTGCACACACCTGTTTAGAGGCACACACTTTTCCGCACGTGGTTGTTTAGCCTTCTGGCTCTTCCCAGTTGTAGGGATTTCTGCTCATATGCGGGCATCTCAACAACCTTCTTAAGCATTCAGTCCCTAGGGCTTCCTTCCTGGGCATAGTTAGCAGCACCATCCCTGTTTCTAAAGACTGTGTAAATACTCGTAACTAAAGTACACAGCACTTTCAGTGGGGTCACAGGCATCACTGCTGATGCCCTGCGACGTTCTAGGACACCAAACCCTGGCTTCTGGCATCATAACCAGGGCTGCCACCACCATTTCTTACCCTGCAGTGCCCCTCATGGCCATCCCAGGAAAGAGGAGTCCGCAAACACAACGGCCGGAGCAAATCTTGGCTGGCCTGCTTATTGTTTGTTTGAAATCCCTTCATAAAGGTCATGGCTTCCCCATTGACTAAAGAGACCAGCCCCATTTAACACAGGTGATTCTCTTTCCCTTTACCATCAAACCAAGCACCTGATGTCCCTTCATCCCTCTTCTGTTACCCTTATCTTCAGCTGATCCAGGATCAGCCCATACTGATCAGTGGAGATTTCCAGTTGTTGTTCATTAATAACTTAGATGAGTGGGTACTTAAGACCCAATGTCTAAGCAGGGTGTGGTACCCAAATCACACTCCATCCCTTGCCCTCTTCCAGGGCTCACTCCCAGTGCTCTCACCACCCCAGTTCTAATGTCCCCCAATGATGAAGCTAGGAGATAGGAAAGCTTATTCCTTTCTCTGAATTCATCTCAAAACCCAAGTGCCCATAGAAAGAGAATCCCTCTTGCAACTAAATTAAGTTTTCACATGCCATCTTCACACACAGAAGATGGTTCACTGGAGCTGGAACTGAAGGGATAGCTGTACTCTCGGGCTAAGAGTCAGAGACCTGGATGCAATCCCCAAGTCTGCCACTGACTCACTGTAGTCACTTCCCTTCTCAGTGTCCCGATCTCCCGGTCTGTAAAATGGGGGCAATGATATTTTTCCTCTTTCATAACGCACATTGAGACAGAAGAATGAAAAAGATGCTGTAGAGCATAAAGCCAATTATTGTTACTAACGACTATCTGTATATTGCAAAACCATCCACTAAAGATGCAGTTTCTTTAGAACTGAACTCATCAGAAGCAGTTCCATTGCATTAAGAAAGTAGAGGGCAGCACTTTGCACGCACATACAGTATAGTCCTCTTCCCCCTCCTTCAGTGCCGATCTACACAGTCTGCTTTATAAATTCATATTTGAACTCTTTTTATTTGACATTTTTTGTGGTCAGTCTCTACCTGATACCTAAAACCAGATTCCCCCAGTTCAGCCAGTACAGACACTGCATTTCACATCAGCTTGAACAGCAAAAGCCACACGGAGAGGCTAGCCAGAACCATGAGGACAGAGATGTCCCAACTTTGCCCAACTAATATGTATAACAGCAACTTCTGCAAAGGGCACAAATTTTCATGCCCGGCAAACACAGTGATATGCTCTGAGGGTTTACACTACTGTAGCATAGAGGTGACACATCCCAGCATGTGATGCTCCATGCCAATCTGAGATCCCACTGCCTGGATCAAGATGAGGGCTGGCACAGTAGGACCTGTGGTCTGAACGTATGTATTCAGTCTGCAGCCAGACACAGGTTACATGGTGGTGCTCTGTGGGCCATATTAGGGACCGCTGCTTCAGACCAAAAAGCCATATGGACACCCAAGCTAGTAGTCACCAATCCACATCGTTTCAAAAGCCTATATAGACTCAGAAATCCTTGTTGCCACTGCCCTTGGTGGCATACCCAGACGTGTAGACTAAGCATGGATTAGCTGTGCTGGCATTTTATTCACACACTAAGCCAATTGCTTTAGCAACTCATTACAGATATGCAGGTCTAAAACTCTACTTAGCACGCAAACTCCTCACACAGGTGCCCAAAGCCTTGCTGACCCAGGGAGCCATCCCAGCACGTGTTAGCTTTCTTTCCACTGCTACAATGTCACCTCAGGGAGCACTGAGTCCCACAGTGTCACTCGTAAAGGACTGTTCAGTCTAACAAAAATAAGGCTACTCACTGGACTGCAGGCTGGGAACTTGTTGCTTTATTTAACTGCATTACAACAGTCGGGAGGGAGGGGCTGGAAAGACTCACACTGACTAAAACAGAAGGTAAGGAATGGTAAGATGGTGGAGCCATGCGCCATCCCACAATACTCTGGGTGACCCTGTTAACCCTGTCATGACCACTTCACTACTGTCACAGTAGGAAAAGGGACATGGCACTGCTCCAGGCAGCTCAAGTTGGCTGGGGTCATGTCATGCCCATGGCAGAGTGGGCAGCCTTTTCATGTCTAGAGGTGCCCACAGCATCTCTGTCTAACGTTCATTTTACTTACTCCTTCATCCCTTGGTCTGGAAAGTCTCGCCCACATCACTTATTTCAAGTTACACTTACCCACCAAGGAGACTGGGCCGCACACGGCAGCTTTTGGCCACAGCAGGATCAAGGAGAGAGGTTCATCTGAGTCTTGTTGCCCACATCTCAGCTGAGAGCCGAGCATCCATTTACTTCTCATCCGTTGCCTGGATCTCCTCCACTTGCATTGGAGCTGTGTGTGGTGTGATTCACGGCTTGCAATGGGAAACATACATGGGGATCACTTGCAGAAGATGCAGCAAATCAATAGCACACAGGCCCCCAGGTGACCATCACTAACCGTCTCCTTCAGGGCAGACCATATGCTTGGTGCTGTACAGGACATAGAGGAAGAAAATCCTGCTCCAAGGTTAAGTGGTTAACTTATGCTCTGTCCAACCCTCGTGCATTTCACCCTGCGTAGGAGACAGCATTCTCAGCGTACAGGGCAAGGAAGTACAATGAGGGCTAGGATGAAAGCAGGAGACGGAGAGGAGGGCCAAGATTCACTGGTGGAACAAAGAGTGAGGGAATAAAAGGAAGAGATCCTGGCATTTCCAAATTATTTTTTATTTTTAAAAAGCCCTGCTGCAAGCTCTGGAGTTTCCCAGCCGATCTTGCCCTTTTAAATTCACTTTTGCCTAATGTTTCAAAACAAACCATGAGCCAGTGTGAATTTTCTATGACTTGTGCCCTAGCTGGTGCCTCCCTATTACTGATTAATTATGAGCAGTGCAGCACTATGGGAAATGGATGTTACTGGCCATGCAGCACCAGCAAAGAGAGCACTTTAACGGGAAGAGTTTTATACAGTAAATTGGTGTTATTAATAAAAATTGCACCCAGATGCCATACATAGTTTGTGTAGGTCCTACCCAAACCGTGATTCTAGTTTCAGAATAAGGAAATGGCAAAGTGAAAGGCAGAGAGATTCAGAATATAAAGAGTGTTCACCACCAAATTATAACAATTTTAAAATGGACGAAATGCAGGGTCTAAGTCAATAGGGGGATCACAGGGCAAATCCGGACCAGCAGAGGCTTTTGAAAGGACCCCAGAATCTTTTAATTTACTTAATTATCATCATTATTGCTGTTGGGTTTTTTTAAATTATTTTCTCTGGAATATGGACCTGGACTATACCTTGACCAAGAAATTTGGACCTTGACAAAAAATTATTGACCACCTCTGGTCTAAACTAATGGATATTAGCCCTGCTCTGTGCCTCAGTTTCTCTTCTTGAAAACTGGGCATAATATCTGCCCCCCAGGACATTGTGTATGTCAAGTGCTTTGAAGATAAAATGGAAGGATTTACCCACAATGGACATGCAGAGAATCTAAAGAGGTGTTACTAAAAGTTTGACAAGACCATGTAGAGTGGAACATGGCCACTGGCTCCGTGGGAAAGGAGAGTTTTGGGTAATAATAAAATGATAAGACTCGCTGTTTCAATAGCAGTTTTAATTCCTCAGTCTCAGAATCATTTGCACAAGGTAGGTACAAACCATTAGCCTCATTTCACAGCAGGTGAAACTGAGACACGAGAGGGGAAAGGACCTGCCAAAGATCAGACAGCAGGCTCAGGGGGACTTGAATTAATGGCGGCCACCTCCCAATCCTGTCCTTCCACCTGCAATATCACAAGCACCCAAAGCAACAGAAAGCATGTGTTAGCCAGGGATGGATGTGATGAGGGAGACACACAGGCAATGAGGTAATTAACATTTAGGGAACACAAGGCGGGGCAGAGTTAGCGAATGCTCTGAAAGTAGAGTGGGATTGGAACAGTGGGAGAGGAAGATTCTCTAGCAGCTGGATGGACTGCAGGGCAGAGAACTGTATGTGGTCTGCAGAGTTCACACAAGGGAAGGGGTTAATGAAACAGGGCTAGGGAAAAGAGCACACAAAATCTGAACTGACATTCTGGCCCTGAGAGCCTCTCCAGGCTGGGAAAAAACCCAGAAAACTCACTTGGTTCTATTTTCTATCCTGCCTGAGGACAGGCTCTGGGCTGGAATTTCACCTTTAATCTCATTCCCTCGTTTGAACAGAGCATGTCTTAAGCAGGGCTGAGACATGGCACACTGCGGGTGTGCTCTGAAAGCCTTTGAGTGAACCCAAGGATCTCAATTTAATCTTAATTGCACAGACACCCCACGCTTGGCCACTTGCAGCCCGTCCTCTGTGGGTGCAGCCCAGAAGCTGTTGTACACAGTGTTTCGAAGGTGGCACAAGGGAAGCGTATCTGTGGTTATGGCCAGTGATGATATCCCAAATTTCCAATAACCAGTTCTATAAAGGCAGGTGATATTTAAGAACCTATTCTGAACTTCAGACTACTCTCCGCCGTGAAATTGACTCTGCCTTGTCAATTTCGGTGGTGGAGGGGAACACTGGGAATGGAAGGACACACTCTCCCCTGTGAAATTGACTCTGCCTTGTCAATTTCGGCGGCGGAGGGGGAGACTCAGCATGGCAGCAGAGAATCTCCGCTGTGAAACTCACTCTCCGCTGTCAAATTCGAAACCCCACCAGCGCCCCACAGAGCGCGACAGGGGAGGGTGCTAACAACCGGTTCGCTACATTTTTTTAATTTTAAGAACCGGTTTGCGCAAAACCCACCAGCGCCCCGCAGAGCAGGACAGGGGAGGGCGCTAACAACCGGTTCGCTACATTTTTTCAATTTTAAGAACCGGTTCGCGCGAACCGGTGCGAACCGGTTGGATATCATCACTGGTTATGGCTCTAGACTGAGACTCAAGAGACCTGGGTTCAAGTCTGACCATTGCCAGAGGCTTACTGTGTCACCCTGGGCAAGTGGCTTAACCTCTCCGTGCTTCAGTTCTCCATTTATAATACAAATTCCCTACCCAGTGACAGAGGTGTTATGAAGAGACATTCATTAATGTTTATGAGGTGCTTAAATACTAAGATGATGGGGGACCACAGAAGCATTTACAGAGAGATAAAAGTCTCCATGTCGGTCTGCGCCCTCCTAGGTATTTGCCCAAGAGGTAGCTTGGTGGCATTTCATCATACACAGTATAAGGGCAGCCTGATCCCAAGATGGGGCTGATCATGGGGTGAGATTTGTTTACAAGTTGTAGGTGAAAAACAATTGGGATTTTACTGCAGCATCATTAAAAGGGATTACAGAAATTACAAAAAAACAAACAAACCCCAGAAAACTATTGGTGCAATAACAATGGGTTTTAACTATTCCAGCATTAATGAGTTGATTCCCAGAGAAAAATGGTTAAAAACAGGAGGAAGGACAAAGAAGAGAGCCTACAACCACTCATCTGGCCTGCAGGCCATTTAGGACACCATAGAAGAGGCACTGATAGCTTGTGTATCCCTGGGCAACAAATAATAAAGGAGGTAGAGTAAAACCAGGATGGTTCAGAGGAGAAGTGCAGGTGTGTATCAGCACCCTGGAAAAAGGTGGGATTATGCCCAGATGGTCTGTGTTGGTTGGAACATAAACTATGCCACAATAGATTCAAATTGGCATTTAAACTAAGTAGCAAGAGACTGTGAGAATAAATAGCCAAAGATACCCAACAACGAATCGTTTAAACATATTAGAAGCAAGATGCATGCATGATTACAAACCCTTTCGTTTTTTACAGTGAAATAGCAGGGAAGTTGATTGTATTTCTCAGGTCTCTTTTTACTACAGAGGACAATGGGCAGATTGCTATTCCACAGGCCCTCTTCATGGGAAATCAACATGTCCTTAACAGACACCAAAATCTTCGAGGAGGAAGCCATGGACCAGCTTGAGACACTCAAGGGCAGTAAATCACCAGGACCAAGCGATATTCATCTGCAGGCTCAGAAGGGTATAAAGTCTGCAGTAATGGACATGCTGACAAGGAGACGCACAGCAACTGTTTCTGGAGACTGGAAAATCACTAACATAACAATGGTCTTTACACCCCAGCAATTAAGACTGGTGAGGCTGACTTTGGTTTGAGGGAAACTGACTGAAAGCCTGACTATGGGCAGAACAGCACAGTACTTGCAGCGGTACCAATCCAGGAAGGCTTCGATAAGGGCAAATCATGCCTCTCTACTCTGCTAAGGTGAAATTCACCCCTGTGCAGAGGGCTATGCACCATTTAAGCTCAGCTCAAGAAACTGTACAGAGACCTCATGCTGCACCAGGGTGAATTTAATCCTCGGAACGATAGCTCAAACAATCAGAAAGGGCAAAATACAACGTATCAGTAAACCTGTAAAACTCATTGCCATGGGAGGTCATAAGGCCTGAGCAAAGACGGCTCCCATTGACTTCAGTGGGCCTTGGATCAGGCTGGCAGTATCACATGCTTCTGCTAGACAACTGCAACATTAACGTCTGTGGGTAAGCCAGTTGCCTGCAGGGGTCAGGAAGGATGCCTCCCCTCCATCACCTGCCCCCAACATACAGTGTTGTCTGATTGACTAGGGGCATTGTGGGGCAAATTTCACCTTCCTCTGAAACACTGGTAAGTGCCTGTGGCAGGATGCCAGACTGCGTGTCGCCAACTCTTGTGATTTTGTTGCAAGTCACATGATACTTGGTGGCTCTTCTCAAAGACCCAGCTCCAGGAGTCCTGTGATTATGTAAGACACTTACGTTTCTTGGGGGGTAAAAAACGTTCTTTGCTCTCATGGGTGTCGAGAAAGTCTTGAAAATATGATCCCTCCTCCAAAGACTCAAAACCCAGGAGGCAAATAAAAAGGCCGCCCAAATGTATTATTTTAAATATATATATATAATACCTTATGATTGTTTAAGCCAATCTCATGATTTTGGAGGCCTGACTTGTGATGCTGGAACTCTTGGGGTTGGCAGTGCTGCAGCCTGGCTTTTGATGGTCTGATCTTGGCTGGCAATTTCCCTGAAGGATGGGGGTATTCCCATTCCTTTTGTTTTTTTTGTGGAATAAGAAGAAACGGAGTACAGGCAGTCTGGAGAGCAAATCAGGAACATTGTTTCTCCAGGCCGGGGCTTCCAGCTTGTGTGCTCAGTAAATTAATTTTTTAAAACATATATTGAAGAGCACTTCTTTAAAGGGTTTTGGGTCTGCCTTTTCTTTTCTTTTTTTTAAGAAAATATTGACAGTACCTATCGGCAGTTTCCCAGAGGGGTGCAGTGTCAGAGCACATTAGCCCTTTGCAAATGAAAAAACAGATGCAAAGTCTGAGGCCTGGGAGCAAGCAGAGCTGCGGTGGCAGCCCAAGCTTTATGCATGCTAATTCAGTTTAAAGAGACACTCTCCTGCTCTTTGCTTTTCAACAGACAGCTTGGGTCCCCCCGCTTCCTTCTTTGTCAGAGCTCCTGAGTAGCTCAGAAATAAACTGTCCATAATGATTTTGGGCCAGATGTAGAGGTACTTAGGTGTCTGAAGATGCACACACTCAGAAGTTAGTTGCCTAGAAGGATTTACAACAGTGTCTAAGGGAATTAGGCACCTGACTGCCATTGACTTTCACTTGAAATTAAAGGCCCAACTTGCTCAGCTGCTTTTGTGAACCCCTCTAGATGCCTATGTGCTTCTTTAGGCACCCAAGTGTAAATCTGGCCTTTCGTCCTCAGTTTGTTGACCATTCTTTCTCCCTTCCCCATTCCCTAACCCTGTGTGTTTCTTAAGGGGCATGAAATGAACACAGCTTCATGATCCAGGGTAATTTCAGCAGGGCTCTGAGATCATTAGATTTCGTTGCAGGGCTGCCAGCAGAGGGCACGTAAGAGTACAAAAGGGTGTTTTTGTGTAGGTCTCGGGGCGGCGGAGGAGAGAGTGTCTATGTATGTGTGTTTTAATTTAATTTCTGGTTGAAAAATGGGCAGATTTTCGAGAGCGCAAGAGGAATGTAAGATTTTAGAAAAAGGCATATGTTGTTTTATAACAATATTAAAGAAGATCAAGTTGAGGGCCTAAACAGCTTTTCTGGTTTCATCGTTGATGAAAAATAATAAGAAAACAAACAACAATAGTGGAGCTATGCCCTACCTGCAAGGCATTAAACACTGTGAGGACCTTGAGCGTTTTCGAAAACTAATAAAGTCCACCACAATACCACTGCGAGGTAGGGACACGAAGCAGAGAAGTCAAATGACCTAGTCAAGGCCACATGGTGAGTCTGTGGCAGAGATGAGCAGAACACAGGTCTCCAAGGCGTGTGCTTTAGTCCACAACCATCCTACACCTCCTAAACATACCACCAACACTGCCAACTATGGGCCCAGGCCCAGGCCCAGTCATGTCAATGGGAGTTTTACCTCAGATATCAGTAGGAGCAGCAGACTTTATCAGAACCCATACAAGGAGAAAATAAAAAAATAGGAGAGATGAGAGGAGAGGAAGTCTTTTTGCTCTTTGTCTATCTGGAGACAGAGAGGAAATATGAACACGACCAAGAGGCAAGAACCAGACTCCAAACCACTCCAAGTTCTCTCATGCCTCCCAAAGGCAGAGGCTGATACTAGGCTCTGGCTGTCCAGTGGCGCAAGGGTAGAGATCATATATGCCCAGGCAGTGCTGCACACAGAGCAGCGTTTCCCCACACGTTTTATGGTGTGTTCGAGGTATGGTGGCAATAGGGTAGCTTTCGAAAGAGCTGAGCCCATCAGAGCATTTTCAGCATCGGTGCTGGGTTAGGTTTATGGTTTATTCCAGTGGTTGGAAAAGACCTCCGAAAAACGTTCTGACCCTTATCTCTGAGAGCAAAGTCTCTTTACCATCATCTCGCCCTCCCACAAGGCCAAGATTAGCTAGAAAGGTTTGCACCAGTGGCTTAAGGAAAACGCCCAGACCCAGTATGCTACCAAACTTCTCCAGTGATGTTAAACTGGAGGCTAGCTTACCGACATGCAAAAGCTCGTTGATATTTTTAGAGATGGAATAGGTGCTTTTGGGCCCCCCTCCCTCCCACCTCAGTGCTACCAAAGATACTGGAGTGAATGAAAGCTTTGGTTTGCTAGCTCCCCCAAGTCATGAGCAGAGGGGTGCTGGTCAGGCATGAATTGTATCAAGGCAAGGTGTCATTTCTGCCAGGAGTTATTCCCCAAAGCAGAGCAGAAGGGGGACAACTTAGGGCTCTCCATCGTTGCCTGTTCTCTGTGGTCTATTGCCCCTATAAAGCCACCATCCTCCAAACAAGAAACATTCCTGCTGCCCTGTGTGATCACAGACAGGTTGGAGCTGTGTCCCACATCAACAGACACCGCCTCACTGGCTGAGATGCTGAATTTTGCCAGGAGGTAGCTGAGAGAGGTTGGCATCAGAGCGCACAGGGCTAAAGGGAGGGGCAGCTTCCCTGTGTTCTAGATAAGAACCATCTGTCAAGACACTCTACTGAAAGAGCTTTAGCATGGTAATAAGATTTAAATGCAAGACAGAACAAGACTGTACAGGTGCAGAGAGCAAAGGGCAGGCAACATCAGACACAGCTCATAGGGCAATGAGAGTAGGAATCAGGATATCTTCCAAGCACTGGACACAGCTGGGAATCAAAATAATGATAAACATCATTATTTACTGTGCTCGGTGCGGTCCATATACGTCATATGACATCCCTGCCCCAAGTGCTTACAAGGGAATTCATACATATGTCATACACTGGAGGAATCTCAAAGCAGCAGAGATGTCTAGGGAGGAAAAAAATCAGGTTGCTTTGTCTGCCACAGCTCGGTGGAACTCAGAGATAAGGGCGATGTCTTCCTTGGCCTGACCTGGATGGGGCTCAGAGTGAACTGAGCAGAGGAACAGAGCTACTTGTCCCAGGACCAGGCAAAGCTTGGAGATGACTGCAATCACATTAGATAGAACATGGTTCCAAGGATGCAAAAGGCAGGGAAAAGGCATGGTTTGGAGAGGGTCAGCAGGTGCATGTCTGGACCCAGAGGGACACGTTTTCAATATACAGACTTTCATTGCTTGGGCGCCATGTTAGCCCACTAGAATTCATGAACACAAGGGAGCAACTCCAATTGCGTAATCCATTTGCAAGTCAGACAACATTAGAAGACAAAAGGGTCTGCACCCTTAAATATTACTGTGCGCATGGCCTCGCTGCTGGTGGACCAGTCTCTGGGGCTTCTGGGCAAAAAGACCAGTTTACAAAAGGAACATTTCTTTCTTTTTTCTCACTCCTTCCATTTTTATCTTCCTCCCTTCTCTCCAAGTTCCGATCTGCCCAGAGCTGGGAGCACAGCCATA
The DNA here is from genome assembly GCA_007922155.1 of Mesoclemmys tuberculata. Lineage (NCBI taxonomy): Eukaryota > Metazoa > Chordata > Testudines > Chelidae > Mesoclemmys > Mesoclemmys tuberculata. Next base: position 15,048,362 of record ML675630.1, on the reverse strand, counting down.
AGAAATAGAACTCATCCTGCCACGGGGGACAGCTCGGAGGCCGCAGAGCTGGTATGTCGTCCTGCCCAGCAACAAAACTCAGGGGAGGCAGAGACTTGTCTTCAGTTTATTTGCACCTCTGAGTCTAGGCAGAAGGTGGTCAACACCCAGGAGAGGGACTTTTAACCAGAACAGAGCTGATAGTTAAGTGGCTGTGTTTTGTGGAATCGCAGCAACACACTTAGGAAAATGGACAGAAGGAGCAGAAGCCTCTTGCGCACGGAGAGCCTGAGAGAGAGATCCCAGGGTCTGTGTTTCCTGCTAATGCAGGCGGTGGCAGGGCTGGCCCGCTCCTCAGCAGTGCTTTGGCCCAACTCACTCCGGCTGCAATCTGCCCTCCCATCTGCTGGTAACTGTCACTCGGGAAAGACAGGTCACGGCGGCCAGCAGCTTTAGGAGGGGGCCCTCATGTCAACACAATGGGGAAAAAAAATCCTGAGGGACTCGCCAAACAAATCCCCCTCCCCGCCCAGAGCACCTCATTCTCCAAACACCCTCTCCTTTCACAGCAGGCAGAGGCATTCCCAACGCTCAGTGCACATGGGGCTGAGAGAAGCATTTGACCAGAGCTTTCTTACTTTCCCCTCGTCCCCCCACCCACACCAGCCTCCCTCTTACTCCTGTCCATCCACACAGTGATGGATGGCTATTGGTTTTGGCTTCATTCGACAGGGAAATCTGTCACCTCATGCCTGCAAGAGGTGACAGCAAATCCATCAGTGCGGAGACAGCAGTCGTTTGTGGATCGCTTTCAAGGCTGCTGGGGGATGGGTTCTTCTCCTCCCACCACCCCAGCCCTCTCCCCGCCCCCTTTTCACTAGCTACAATAAATCATCATTTGAACAAACCCATTCGGGCCCATGCCACGTATCTGAACTCCTGGCACCCAAACTCCACCAGCCCTGAACTTGTATGTTATTGCCCATTACTATCCAAAACTATTCACGAGGGGGCCTGCTACACCCCCGAACGCCTGGGTTCAAGATCTACTTGCATCCACACCAGTGCAGTCAGTCTGATGAACTCACATTGCCTGGTGCCTTGTAGACATGAATGCCTTGGCCCAAAGAGCACTGTCTGATCCAGTTCTGGAACAGGAGAGGGTGCTGCAGTACGGGACGGCGGGGCATTGACAAAGACCTGTGGGGACCCAGGACTTGGATATCAGAGACCAGTGCAAGCTGCTAATCCATTACACACTCAGTGCATTGCTGGCATGTCACTCAGCACCGTGTGGAGCTCCAGGTCCCTTGTACATGACGGAGCATGTGCTTCAGGGATTAAAATATGGGAACTGCATGCCAGGACTCCTGGGTTCTATTCACAGCTCTGCAAATCATTTAATTTACTCTGTGCTTCAGCCTCCCTGTAAGACAATAATACTTACATACCTGGAAGGTTGCAGGAAAGCTTAATCAATTCATATTTGCAAAGCTGCTATCGAGATCCTCAGACAAAAGACACTGATGAAGTATCATTATTACAGAGGAATGCATTCCATTCACTTCTAAACACTGTGGGCCAGATGATTCTTGTTATTTATATTACAGCAGCACCTACAGCCCTCAAGTAGGATCAGGACCCTACTGTGCTAGGGGCTGTACAGACACAGGATGAGAGGTAGCCCTTGTCCTGAAGAGTGTACCCTCAAATCCCGCAGAGCTTGCGCTCATCTCAGCAACCGCGGTAAGTGTCCAAGGTGGTTTAAAGCCACTTGCACATTCCCCAATCCTGAAGCAGTTCAGCCCACACCATAATTAAGAGCAGTCTCTGGGTTGCTCTAGTCTACGCCGGCTACAACAGCCCCTTAGTGGACATACCATTTTGCTCACGACACATGCTCTACATATGGAGAGCCAAGAAGGGGGTGGTGTAGGGCTGGCAATTCCTCATGCCAAGTATAATCCTCAGTTGCCCTGTTAAGGGAGGTTTCAAGTGCTTTGTGCCAAGGGAGAGGCAGAAAGGGGTCTGAATCTCATCCCGGGAGTCAATTTCTTCTTTTACTTTACACTTGCCTTAACCAGGGCTGCAAGGAGCATGAGAGCAGAATGTGATCCTCCGAACCTCATCCTGAGAAACCCTCATTTCACGCACAGCACAACAGGCCGCTTATTCTTAACACGCCGGCAAAGGCGGCCCTGGGCTTGCACGAGAATCTGTGGTGTCCTTGTGCAGCCCAGGGGCTGCAGGTATCATGAGCACCAGAGGCAAACCCTCGTCAGCAGGATGGCACTTTATCACTAAGACAGGGCGGGCTGTCAGCCGCCGAAAACAATGACCTCCTGTCATCTGAAGTGGCTATAATTTTGGCAATGGCAAGGAACTGAAACTGTCCATCACTCGCCCTCTCCAGCTGCAGAAATTTAAAAGCAAAAAAGCCCTAAAAATAACTGGATTTCTTGGTGCCTTTTATCAGTTTTGCTGCCTCCTGAGCCATGACATAAGCCTTAATAATTGCTAAGGATACAGCAAACATGGCCTGCCCTGCAGGGCCACAGCTGCTGAGCGACAGCTCAGACAGCTGGGGCGGCGATGGCTCTATCCTCATGCCGCCCCCACTGCCACACCCTCAGTAATGTCTCGCCAGCCTCTGGCTATGTTGGACCAAATTTTGTTCCCGTTACTTCGGTGTAAATCCAGAGTTGCATCTCTGGCTTTAATGGAGTTATTCCAGATTTACATCGGTATCACTCAGAGCAGAATTTGATCCTTCAGACCCACTCATGATGGGTCTTTGCAGATAAGCCTGTTGTCAATCGTGGATCCAAACAAGAATAAAACTTAAACCCTGGTCCCAAATTCCAACCCCGCCCCCTCAGCTCCCGTCCCCACACACCCTGTGTTGGTCAGAGCTGGCTGGCTGATGGTTCAAGGAGGAGAAACCTGGAAAACTCCATTCCAAAGCAGAAGCAAAGCTCCAGATCATGCAGGTTTGATGCACTACCTATAAATGGGATGCAAGTTTGAAGCTCACTGCAGAATGGGCAAGCTCAAACCCCAGGCAGGAGGGGGCCTCTCAGGTCACCCCAGAGGAAAGTCACCGTTAAACAAAGGTGTAAGCAGGATCCATGCAGTGCACAAGCCCTGTGCTGGTGCATTTGCACAGGGGTGAATTTCACCCAGAGTGAACAGCACCCAGCCTTCTGGCCACAGAATGAAGGAGTAGTTGCTACAGTGCAGGCCCTGGTGGTGGGGATGTGGGGGGGGGTGCACAATGACCCAATGAAGGGTTTAATCTATAACAAAACAGCAGCTCTTAGGTGTTGTGAGGATAAAGCCTGATCCCAGGATGTGCTAAGCACCCTCAGGGAGGGTTCATAAGATCAGCAAAGAGGAATTTGTTCTGATGAGCCAGTGTTTGTGAGGAGGTAAATTTTCTCTGAAACTGCCTCTCTCCGGTGCCTGCCATGGCGGAGAAGCCATGCTGCATTAATGCTCTGACTTTCAGGGCTGCTGATCTCCACGTCCCCCCGCACATCACAGGATGGACAGAGCAAAGCAAGCAAGAAGTGGGTAGGTAAGGATTCTCTAGGAGAATCTGGGGAAGCAGTTTCTGATCAGTTCATAGTGCTCTCTTCCCAAGAGGGACTGAATCCATGGTCTCTGTGGAGTCCCCACTTGAGCTTCTGACTCACATCCTGCTGCATGGCTGCGTGTTGCACACCTGCTCCATAGAAGGATGTTTTTGGCTGGCACCACGTGCCACACAGACACATTCCTTCCCCGGATCTAGTAGAGGTGGGACACCATTAGCGCTAATGTCAGAGACCCAGCCCTTTACGGCCTGGCACCCTGAATCATGCCGAGTGGGCTTCAAATGTTAGCAACTCAGAATGGTGCCATTGCACCAAGGTGGGTACGACACAAAAGGCTCTTCAGGGAGGAATCAGACCCTGTCAATTTATTCTCTGAGGAGGAGGGCCATAAAGCACCAGGACTCAGGATGCGGAGGGACAATCAGCCCATTCCCGCCATCATTCACCACAGCGCAAGCAGACTTGGTTATCTGCATAAAGCACTCACAGCGGCAGAGCAGCCCAGCGAGGGCTTCCAAGCTGACGGCAAGTTTCCTGGCCTCAATTCCCGCTGCCTCCGGGGATGCGGCTGGATCAGCTGGGGAGAACAGCAGGAGCCTGGCCAAGAGGAGCGCCTGGCTGGCTCCTTCCATCTGCAGGTTCCAGGCGAGGGCCAGGACACACGGAGACCCTGCTGGACTCCAGACTGCTGAGTGCAGGATGATTTATGGATCTCTGCAGATGGCATGTTCCAGCCAGAGGGCTTCAGACCAGAAAAACAGGAGCCTTCTTCCTGCTTAAAGGGCCAGCACCACTTTAGCACTGTTAGCTCACTGTAAAGTTAGCCGTCTTAGAGTTTTGATATTTTAGGTGCTGACCCCTCATTGATTGAGTTCAGCCTTTTAAATCTTTAATTTACTTATTTATTTGGGTTTTAAACCTTGCCTGCAATTGCAGTTAATTAAAAAGCTCATTAGCCAGCATCCTGAGTGGATTCCCTGGGCTTTAGGTACCGTACAGTAGACCTCCTGCAAGTGTAAACCGTGGCTGACATTGCTTATTTCCTACCTCCCTGGGTTTACGAGGTGTTCCATATTTTGGAAGACGGTTCCCCCCTTCCCCTCACGGGTGTTTTTTTTCCTTTTTAAGTACCGCTTGCTGCAGCCTTTAGGAAACGTAGTTGCCATTGTGGCACCATACAGTAAATATATCTTGGAGCCGATTCACGGGTCCCCCTGGCTCTGCCCAAGACTGGGGCAGTACTAAGCTCTCCCCACTTCTGCCCCCAGTACAGCCCCTAAGCCTCCTTGAAAGGGATGTGATGCATGGGCAATGAAAAACTGAAATGAGTACATTTTCAAGCATTATGCTGAGGCATTTAGCAGTCCTGTTGTGTCATCACCATGCACAATAGAGAGTCCAAATAGTCGCCCTTCCAAGATAAATGCAGAGGCTACGGACGGAGCAGGAGAAAAGGGGAGCTGTTCAGACTGCAGCTCCAACTTTGCAAACCAGGAAGCAGCCCTGTGGGCTAGTCCATATTTCACCCCCCAGAACCCTCCAAGGCCCAGCCATTGCTATCATGTTACCCCACTTCATTCAACCTCAGTACTTTCTATGGAGCTGTCCTCCCACAAGGCAGCTCTGTGACAGAAGCTCACGTGCCTGCTCTCTCAGTGTAAAGTCTTGCCCTCTGCATGCGGAGGGCCTGACTTTCAGAAGGGCTGAGAACACCTCCCCCTCCCAGTGACACTGGTGGGATCTGCGGACACCCGGCACTCCTGAGCATTAGGCCTGGGGTTAATATTATTTGGGATAACAGGAGACAGGCATAAACTAGACTTTCAGTACCATTCTGTTCAAACTGTGGAGCTAGCTGGGTTTGGATTCAGATTCCCAAATTGCCCTGTGGTTTTGGTTCTGAGCTGGAGACAAAACCAATGTGGACGGTATTTTTCATGTTGCAATTTCAGATGCACCCAGAATCTGTGCTTATTTTGGGTGGCAACATTGCCCAAACATGTTCTGCGATTTTGGGGGCTGTCAAATCTGCACCCTACCCATGCTCTACACAAAAAAGCAGAACCCCAAACCCACTTGCCCCTGCTTTAACCAAAAGCCAGGCAACACCTCTGTTTGCAAGCTGGGTACCACCTTTACACATCCACTTGCCACGCCAATCATCAATGTCAGCATGGGATTCCACCGCCACTGCCAGCCGAACGCCCTAGCCAGGCCAGGAAATGTCAGAACATTGTCGTTTACAGCTCTTTAGGAGACCACGGGGCCGTGCACATGACAAGACAAACTTTTCAGGCTGCTCTAATCTACTTAGAGGGTAGAGGAAGGGAAGCAACCCCTCCTCCCCCGAAGCTGAAGGGACAAAAAGTCACCTGTGTGCTTCCATCTCAGTCCATCCCAGCTCAGATGCATTCCAAGAAGAGAACTCTACAGCCAGCACTGCTGTACAGCACTGCTCCACCACAGCAATAGCCCTATTGGGAACCCTTCCTTGCCCTGAGATTCCGTTAGCTAGCTCCCCTATATAGCCTCCCTCCCCCCGACGACTCCAGCACTTCCAGGTCCCTGCAGGGGTGATTTTCCCCCTTGGCTGATCTTTTCAGCGAAACTCACATTGCAACAAATCACCGGAATAAAAGAGGCACCTGCCTCCCCAGCTGTTTGTTATGTGGCTAATGGAGAGCGGGGGTTGAACACATACCCTGGCCCTCAGTGCCCCTTCAGACCTGGAGGGGACTTGCAAATCAGACCCAGGTTCTGCGGTTTGAATCCCTCTCTGACCCAGTTTACGTTAGCCCTAATTTTCCACAGGAAAATGAGGAATATTTGCATGGCTTCTTATTCCAGAACATCCTGCCAAGCCTCGTTCCCCCTGCCCTCCATAGCTCCAGGACTTTTGCAGCAGGGCTGATTAGCCACAGCAGCCTCCGTGTTGGGAGCGTTCTCCCTTCAGAGCGCAGCAGCAGCAGCCCATGTGGAAGCTGGAATCTGCAGCGGCCCCTCCAACCTCCCTCCCCTGCTCTGTCACCATCTGCTTGCGTTGCCTTCCAACAAACCCAGCGGCTCTACTCCCTGCCTGGGGAAGCTCCTGTTTTTAACTCTGGTGGAGAGCCCAAGATGCGGTTCCAGAGACGCTTCCAACGCAGGTCGGCGCAATAAAGTTAAAAAGGAAGCCGTGATTAGTACCGTGGTTTGAGTGCATGTGAGACAGCTCAGCCCCTGGCTGGCTGCTGCAGGCAAGTATTAAAGCCCATCTGGGGAGGAACAACCTCCCGCTTCCTGCTGCCTGTGCCTGGCAGGGTAGCCGGCAGGGATGGCGGGATGAAGGACTCCAGCTAGCCGGGTGTGTGGGCAGCTGGGGCGCAGGCCTGGCAAAACCTCAGTCGGCGTGTTTTCTTTCAACAAGGTCAAAACCAAAACCACTTCTGGTTTGCATTCACGACCCATGGAAATACAGGAGGATTTTAGACTTTGCAGGCCCCCCCTCCCACCAACCGCCTCCCAGCCTGCTAGCTTGTGACACACACCATCTAAAATAATCATCTCCTCTCTTATTCCTGGCCTGCCTGTGGGACTGCACAGGGAGTGCAATAAAAACAGCTGTGCAAAGGCCATTCTCTGCACAGCCCAGGGAGATGGAGAGCCCAGCCCGGTGCAGTGACACACAAGAGCAAGCTGGGCCAGGGAGGGCGGGGGGGGGGGTTCAGCCCAGGTCCAGAGAGACACAAAAGCTTGAGAGGAGGGGAGCCCAGACCTAACTCGGAGAGACGGAGCACGTGGGATGGAAGGGCTGCCCCAACGTGGCCTGGAGATGTGTAGGAGCGCACCACATCCCCCCGCTCCCAGGCACCAACGTACACACAGAACAGGCAGTAACTACATGCCAGCAGGGCCTATGTGGTGAGGGGTCACACTGGGCCACCTCCAGCACAGTCCTTTGGTTCTGAGAAAGGTCCAAATCTTTGGAGGCCCCCTGTCAGTGTCCCTCTGTCCACCAATCCTTCCCCCCCCCAGGGAACCCTGCTGCCCCATTTCCCCAGAAAGCCCCACTGCCAACCCAGAACTCTCTATACCCCAATCCTCACAGCCCCAACCCCCACAGGACAACCTGCACCCCAACTGCTCCATCCCCTATAGAACCCCCTGAGCCTCCACCAACACCCAGGCACCCATTCAGGCCCGGATCAGCAGGGGCATCGGCTCATCCCCCAGCCCAAAGAAGAGACAAGAAGAAAAACAGCTTGACCACGAGCGGACAGGAAAGAAAAAGAAAGCTGTCCAGCTGGCGGAGGGCATTTGTCTGCGTCCCCTCTTTGCAGCACAGACCAAATTCAGAGCCTACCTCTAGCAAAATTAACTCGTCTCATCTCAGCTCCCCCTGGACAACCATCCGCCTCACAAAACCACCACAACTCAGTTGAACCGTACTAGCCAGCAACCTGTGCTGAGGAGTGGGCCAGCACTGGGAAAAGCAAGGATTGCGTGGGTCAAGACCAAGGCACACTGGGGCAGCTGCAGGGAGAGGGGGCAGGAGAGAGGTGCCCTGGCAGAGCAGAGGGTGCGGGACCCAGCACCGGAATAGCATGGAAGGTACTGGGGAGCACTGAAAGAACTATGTGCGTTCCCATCAAAGAAATAAAGTGTGGCTGTTGTTACTGGGGAAGCAGGCGAGCTAGAAGGCTGGTTTTTGCTGGAATTGCTGGTTAGGACAGGGCAGAGAATTGCTACAAAAGTATGGTAGAGCCAGCAGGGAATCTCATGGGTCAAGAGTGAGGAGAGCTGGCAGGTTTCAGGGTTGGGGCAGGAGGGGAAGAGCAACAGGTGCTGCAAGCTTGAGATACATTGGCAGAGCGGCAGCGGGACTGGAAGAGCAGGGCAGGCTGCTGATTAAGAGTGAGTTGTCACCTAGGTCTGAAATCGCTGGATAACAAAGCAGGTTCGAAGCGTGTCTGCGGAGCTGTATTTGGGGGAGCCCAGGCCTGGCATGGCAGGGGTTGAGGGCACCGGCAGGGTTGGGTGTGTGAAGGGGGCCGGTGCCCTCAACTTACACAGCGCTTCTCTGCCTGTTGGCAGACTCCAGCCCTTCACATTCTTGAGCGTCAGAAATCAACCCAATGATATTTTTCTCCTCCCTTGTTTCAAACAGAAGGATGAAAATCCCTGCCTCCGTGTCCTGGCTGGGCACCCGATTTTCAGCAGCTGTCTTTGAGGGGACAGGACTCTGTTCACGTGCATCACATCCTCATGTGCTTTATTGTGGTGTCAACTGTAGGTTGCACTTTGCTGCAGGCCTTTGTAAGTCTGCTCAACGCCAAAAGGGTCCCGAGTCCCCACTCCTCCCCCACCACGTTGCTTCTTTTCCCTCTTTCTCGGCTGGCGCAGTGAGAGCAAGCTCTTATCGTTGGGCTGGCTTCACGCAAATTCTTTTGGCGGTCATGGGCTGTGGACCCCAGCCAAGGTCTCTCTCAGGGGACGTTGGGAGCGCTTTGAAAATTAAATCTCTCAAGGCTGCGATGTTACTTGACCTTGGGTTAAAGTCAGCAGAAGAGGACCAGGAGCGGTGGCGGCAGGAGTGGCCACCGCATCCCTAGGCTTGGATAACTCCCAGGAAGAAAAGCTTTGTGGGGCAAGGGGATTGAACCTGCCCATTTGGATTAGCACCAGGGGAAGTGATCGTTCCCCTCCACATGTTATTTCTGCTTCAGGCCCCTCAATGCCCTGTGAGTCAGAATGTTATTCTAGGGGGTTTAAAAGGAACAGCACCCCTCTTTTTAAAAAAAAAAACAACAACAGTACAGCAGGGACATAGTGCTATGGATACCAGCAAGTAAACAGGGCTTAGCACCACGGCAGTGTCCATGGGCCAGTGTCGATCTGTCCGTCAGTACTCTACGCAAGGCATCAGCGTCTCCATGTGCACCCCATTAAGTATTCTTCACTAGAGGACGAAGGGCTGGGTAGGATCCAACAAGGCGTCCGTACTGCTCCCCACAGCTACAAGAGAAAGATGCCTGCCTGATCCCCAGTGCTGCTGCAATATGGCTTGCCAGCTACTTATCTCTGCATGCACATGGGGCGGCACTTTGAGAGAGAGCTTTACTCTCCTCATTAGCATGAACGCAGTTTCAGGCCATAGCTTTACCCAGCAGGCTCTGGGTCCTAGGTTCAGAAGTTCAAAAATTCCATCCTCCCCCTACCAGACAGACAGACAGACGTGCAACCTGACACATGCACAGAAACACCTATCCACCGCCCCCCCACCAACCCCTACCACTTTCCCTGTACACCCCCAATATACACACAGACTGATACTATCTACTTGGCTTCGCGCCTGCCCTTCAGCTACTTCAGACACTAACTCCAAGGTCTCTCCTTGCTCTGAAATCCCTCAGGACAGTTACCCAGACCAGATCCTCTCCCTGGCTGATGGAGGACACAAAAGGTTCTGACCGGCTGTCACAGCCTCCAGGGGCCACACGCTTCAGGGGGAGAGCTAATTGCCTGGGTGACCCCATTATGGTCCAACCCGCACTAGCCACTAGGGAAGACTGAAAACACATTGTGGGGCTCCCTGCCCCAAAGGAAGGCAGTTCTAGAGGGCAGGTTAGAGGAATGCGTGGCTAGGGAAGGGCTCAGTGCAGGTATCTCAGTGCAGAGCCAATGCATTGTCATGGAAATTTCTGCAGGTCTTGCAAACTCTTCGCTGCCAACACTACAGCTAATGAACCTCCTTAGCTTGTCCTCCCTGTAGCAAGTCCAGGGGGAGCTCAAGAGGGATTGATGGATGGCCTGAAGGAGGTGCATTCGGATCAAGTCCCTCTGCCCTTTACAGTTCAGTGTGCGTGAGGATGTGCTGGCTGGGTGAGGGATGCATGGCTCATTATGTACCGCTGCAGAGCCTTGACTCCAGCCAACCTCCCTGAGGCCCTCTGCCCCCTGGAGCTGGCTGATTATTTTTGTCTCAGGCTGGAGGCCTGAACGCGGCTGAGTAGCTAGGCTCTTGTGTCGAGTTTCTCCTCCCTCCGGCCCCCTCACCCTTGGAATGGCGATCCAGATGGAACTGCCCAGACGCCCACTGATCGAGCCAGGGAGATTTGTAATTAGGACTCGAGGCCTATTATCCTGTGACAGCTGAGTGCCGTCTCCAGGCAGCCCGGAGGCCGTGAGAGGAATGCAGGGGTTTAAAGAAGAAGGGCGACACAGCGAGAGCTTTTCATCTGTGCCATATTGCGCTGGCCAGGGTGACGATGTCCTACCCGCCAGGCCTGTCGGTGCAAAAGGGCAAGGGGGAACAGGCCTCCACAGATGACTTCACAGCTCTGCTGAGGGAGCGGACAGCTTCCATCAGACAGGCTGAAGGGATGGGCCTGCAAGAGCCGGAGGATGGGGGGGGGTCCTCCCTGCCGATTGCAGAGCTCATCGCCACCCCAGTGCTTTTGCAATGCCACCCAGGTTTCACATGCCACACTTACAATTCCTTCATTTAACACGCAGTTTGGGCATGCGGCCCTGGGAGCCAGGGCGAGATTGAGAAGGGAGCAGGTGTTCCCTTTTCTCCCCCCACCCCGTCTTATTGTTGCTCCATCTACAGCCGGGTTCTTTAAACGGGAGGACGGGAGAGTGGAGCACGTTCCAGCTTCCAAAAGCTTCAGAAACGTCCATTTTATTGCAACAGCCTCAGAGGCAGTGATGATATCCAACCGGTTCGCAACGGTTCGCACGAACTGGTTCTTAAAATAGAAAAAATTCAGCGAACCGGTTCTTAGCGCTCCCCCGCCGCCGAAATTGATGAGGGAGGGGGAGGGTCAATTTCACTGCTGAGAGTGATTCTCCCTGCTGCCGAAATTGACCAGGGAGGGTCAATTTCACTGTGGGGAGTGATTCTCCCTGCCACCGAAATTGACCAGGGAGGGTCAATTTCACTGCCGGAGTGATTCTCCCTGCCACCAAAATTGACCAGGGAGGGTCAATTTCACGGTGGAGGGCAGGTGGAGGGCACTGTGAAGTTTGGGTGCTGGGTTGTTGGGGTGCTGTGTGCATGATGTTTAAGAACCTATTCAGAATAGGTTCTTAAATATCACCTGCCTTTATAGAACTGGTTATTGGAAATTTGGGATATCATCACTGCTCAGAGGGGTCTAGAAGGGTCTCCCTGCCCCTTCTCATTCTTTAGGGTTCCCTTCACTCACCCTGTCCCTGCTGCTGCCAGCTCCCACCCTGTCGCCTGGCTCTTCTGCTCCATTAGACCAGAGGCTCCCAGCATTCAGAGGAGGGCAGCAGGGCGGCGGGTCCCAGGCCAGGATGGGATTCAGCAAATGTAGGACACAGACAACATGCAACAGCATTGTCCAGATCTTGAAATCTCAGGTTCGAATGTCCTGCGATTTCCTGGCTAGTAAGAAAAAAGTTATGATGCCTTGGAAAACTGAGCTTGCTAGCCTCCTGGTGCCCCACGGCCTAAATTCTTAGCCTTGCTAGCTCATGAGATATCAGCCTTTGAAATGGGCACTAACAGCCTCCGACCAGGCAAAAAAAGAAAAGCTACTGAGTCGGCAGGCCAGGCTGCCTTCAGCGTGTCAGCGAAGTGGGTAAATCCACCCCAGGAAGGGCAGTGGAGATGAATACGGGCCAGCACGAGAGGTGGACAAACAGTTAACAAAAACGTGGAAGCATGCAGAGGTATAGTCAGCAGCCATCCCACCCCTGGCTCTGAGTGTGCAGCGATTTCCCAGCCAGCACACGTAGTCCCCCTTCTCCTCGATACATGAGCCTGGGTTTTGCATTGCCGCGTGCTGAACTCGCTACAACGTGCTATTTACCCTCCATCCAGGGCTCCGAGACCTTTGTGTGGCTTCCCCCTCTGGCCCCACAGATCAACCACACATGGACTCTGCCGGGGGTGGGGGGTCAGATTGAAGAGGAGCCCTAGGGGGGGGGGAGGGCAGGACGTAGGCCCCTTGTAGCCCCAAGGCACTAAAATTGGCCCCCTCTGCACAGTGCTCCTGCCAAGGTTGGAGGAAGTGAGTCAGCGTTGGTGGGGGGGTGCTGGGGGGGAGTGCTCCGGAATTCTCAGCCACCCCCTGGAAAGAGCCGTGGACAGGGAGCAGCCAGCGTCCGATTCCTGTTTGTGTCCCAAATGACTCATTCCCAACAGCTGTCGCCGCGCCTGGCTGCGCTGCCCATGTGCTTTCCATTAGCTGAGAAAACAAGCGGGGCTGTTCCCGAGCCCAGGGGGCGTGCGCGTGGGCTGGGGAGCTGAGCCCCACTCCGGCACCGCTCTCCACCAGGGACAGGAACCAGGGAGGGGTTAGCCATGCAGCGGTGGAGGGGGGGAGTTTAACCCCGAAACCACTTTGCACCTAACTCCCCTCTTTGCTTTTGCTTTTTCTTTCTAAAAATGCAACTTTTAGGAAGGTTTTACATCAAAAATCAATCCGCTCCCCCTGCTCAGGGCCTCTAGCAGCCACTCATCATTCTTCCAGACAGGCCAGTCCCCTGACATGGGTTCTAGGCGAACACCAAGGAGGACACAGCTTGGAGGGCCTGATACTGTGAGACCTGACGTTGCCATGCCAGTCACTCCACGACGGCAGTGGGAGTGATACTCTGCACATTATGGCAGCCCCAAGAGCTGCCCTTCATGCAGCAGGGAGGGGGAAGAAAGGGCATTCATCCCATACCCACCCGTGGGCAGAGAGCAGCGCCATTTGGCTAAAGCAAAGGAGGGGATTGTTTAGGAGATCTGGGTTCTATTCCTAGCCAAGTCCCAGACTGCCTGCGCCACCCTGGGCAAGCCACTGTGCCTCAGTTTCCCTCCCTGTAAAATGGAAGTAAAAAATGCCCCCCATCTCAAGGTGGGGGCATAAAGGTGTGAGGATCTGATGGCTGCAAAGCTCAATAGGATCCTCAAAGGAAGGGGTTATAGATATGCAACGTATGCCTAGTAAAAGACCTGGTAGATCAGCTCACTCCCCCCGCCCCCCGCCGCGGGGGGGCCGCCCGGGGGGGAAAAATGCTAGGGTTGTGCTCTCTGCTTCAGCCAAAAATAATCTGTGAGCTCTAGGGGGCAGAAGGCCCAGGGAGGGAGGGTTCTCTCTTCTCCAGCTGCGGGAATGGAGAGGCTCTGGTACGTAATGAGAAATGCATTCCCCACCCCACCCCCCCACATCACCACCTCGCCCGAGAGAAGGCAGATGGGTCTGCTCCAAAAGCCACGGCAGCTCACAGCCTCAGCTCTGCTTCCCTTGCTCGGCAAAGGCTGCCCGCCCCCCAGGAAAGGCTGGGGCCTGCAAACCAAAGCAGGATTCTTGATACGTTAGCTCCTGTTGCTGCTTTCGGGGTATGTCTATGCTCAGAGCTGCAGGAGACGCGCCTGCCCTAGGTCTCATCAAGCCAGCACACTAACAACAGAATGGTAGCCAGGGGAGCACAAGCAGCAGGACTTGCTAGCCGCCCTGAGTGCGTACCTTGCCACTGCATTACCCAGCCAGAGGCCATCTGTGATGGAGGTTTTATAACAGACACTGTAGAAAGCAAGGGCCAGATTCTGCTCACCTTACCCTGCCTAGCCAATAAACCCGGGGGCTTCAATCCTGCCATTAAGAAAGGGGAGCTGTGGCATAGAAGAGATCACACAGAGCTCCAGCCAAGAGGGATCAGGGCTGGAAGGCCTCTTCCCAGCGCTGCCCCTGACTCACAGCCTGACCTTAAGCAGCTCTCTTCATGCCTGTTTCCTCATCTGTCAGATGGGGAACATGATACTTTCCACCCTTCATAAAGAGCTTTGAGATGACACCTGAAACGTGCTAAATACTGTTCCATTGGGCTGCATTTGCTTAGCCATGGCTTTGTCCGTCAGTTTCCTTTACACACACAGAGCAAGCATTTGCTCTTATACTTCATCCTAATCCCATGATGCCAATGCACTTAGGGTAACATTACAGCTCAGAAGTGTTATTTAGATCCCCTTCACAGGAGGCTAAGTAGAGGCACTAGGATGTGTCAAAGCCAGGAACAGAAGCCAGCTACCTGATTCCTAGCCCCAGGATCTAAGCACAAGGCCACACCTACCCCTCAACAGATGCCGATTTTATTAGTGTAAATGAGCAGAAATGCCATGTTGTTAAAAATGAGGCTAAAGAAAATGGTGGTTATGGTACTATTTGGGTTTTGGGACACGGGCGGGAAAGAGGGGTGAATGTTCAATAAATTCAACCCACATCGCCATCGTAAGGCAGCGTGTCAAAAGCTGCTCCCTCTCTGCTGTTCGGCAAGTCCCCTTCGCTTGCTGCGCCTCAGTTTACTGTCTGCAAAGGGAGGACTGTAATACTCACCTACCTTGCAGGCCTACCCGGGGCACATTGAAAAGTTCTTTCCAGCTGTAGAAGTTTATGGATTCCAGAGCTATCCCCTCCACTTAGAAGGAGCTGGCAACACCTGTAAACCTGGAATGGCCATGCCCTCTGAGGGGTAACTAGCCTTTGGTAAATGCTTCTCTGTTAAGCCTCTGTCTTCCGATGCCTCCTGTGTCACTCGCTGCGGTGCCAGTGTGATCATATCTCCCAGGTACCACAGTAATGGGCCTGATATAGACACACTGACTAGAGAGGGCCTGGGGCTTTGCTGGATTCCTCTCATTCCCCCCTTTTCCAGCATCAGCGTCCACTTCATGTCAATGTTCTTATCACTGCCCTCGAGCCCAGCTCCTCTTGGGATGCTGCCCCAGTGGAGGAACTCAGGCCAAAACAATCCTACCCCCACCCCATCCTACCCTGCGCCTTTTGCTTCTGTGCTCTCCTTCCACACAGCTGTGGGGCTGCCAGCAGCAGAGGAAGCCTTCAGTGGAATCATGGGAGCTCTAGGCTAATTGACGTGCAGTTCAGGCAGCGTCAATGCTAGGAATCAAACCGCCGTCCCCAGGGAGCAGTGGTGGCGGCAGCAGCAAAACCTCACTCAGTGGCAGCCGAGTTTTTCCATTTCCTTGGTTTCGGATCTTGCTTCTGTTCTCTCCGGTCTCCGCTGCGGCTCCAGCAGCGAGTTCTAGGGAAGCCCAGCTGCCTCAGCGGGAATGGGCTTGTTAATGAGCAATTAGCTCCTAGCCTAATTGGGCAGAGGAATGGCTAATGAGCCCAGCCTTGGTTGTCTGTGCCCTCATTATCCAGAGCTCAGCCAGTGGTAATATTGAACTTCTGTCCCACTTCCGTCATGCCACGATCAGAAGCCTGGCTGGAAGCTCAAATGCACCAATGCTCTTTGCCTCCTCCTGCTCCCCAAGTTGATGACTTGCCTTGTTTAGGGCCCTGCCCGGATCAAAAAACAATTGCAACGGGTCTGCTCTGCATCAGGGCCAGCTTGTCCCTTATGCGCCTGCCCCCTCTCACATCCAGCAGGGTCATCTCCTCTTTCCATTAAGCCTAGGGTTTGGGGAGAATGAGTGAGGGGTGCTCTGATCTGTCTGAGCTGTTGGGAGCAGTGTTGATTGACGTGGTGACGACAAAATCCGAACCACCGCTGTTGTTTGTATTAACACGTACCAAGAAGAGGGCCTTAGCGCAACAGGCACCATAAGTACGTAGTGAGAGAGAGCTGCTGCTCCAAAGACCTTACAACCTAAATAGACCAGACAGACTAAAGGGTGGCTGAACTACAGGATTATCACCCTCATTTGACTGATGGGGAACAGGGACAATAAGAGAATGAGTAACTTGCCCAAAGGTCACACAGGGAGTCTGTAACCGCCTCCCCTCCCCCCCAAATCTCACCTAGTTTTGAGGTTTGGTAGGAAGGAGAGAATCTGAACAAGTTCCATAGAGTCACAACCTTATAAGGAGCCAGGCCCAGTTTTGAATTAACCCAGGTTGTGGTCGTGTGATGTGTTCTGCCTCTGCACGGTTTTGACACAAAATCGCCCAGCAAGTTGGCTTTAAGATTTGTATTGAGTGTAAATTTGCTGCTAAGTCCCAGGGCCATCTCTCTTCATCTCTCTGTGCCTTCCCTGCAAAGTGGGGCACTCTAAGTTCTATTATTAGGCTGGCTCTCCAAGAGAGTCTGGTAGGTTGGGTACTCCCTCCAGAGTCCTCTTCTAAGCTCATTGCAGGAATCAGGTTTCCTCTCCTCATCATCAAGCTGAGTGGTTTGGCTTGGAACTTTGTTGTCGCGTTTGCCAGTGTGGGTCAGAAATGGCATGACACGGTGTAAGCCAAGACCTTCCCTCCATCCCATCTTCTCCCAGAGTGAGCCCTCCATGGCATCTTTCAGAGCTTTTCCACTCTTTCTTCTGAGCGTGTCTAAATTAGGAAGCGTGTGCTGGAGTAAGTGAATCAATATGCCAGTGCGAACCATACTTCGAGCACTTTGGCTCAGTCTGGCAACGTACTGAATTAAACTAAACTAGTTGGAATGCCATTTAAATAAGTTTAAGTGCATCTGCGTTAGGGCTTTGTATCAGCACAACTGACTTGATTTAGTTAAGTCAGCACAAAACACCTGCGAGTAGTGGAGCCTTCTGATTCCTGGGTCAACTCCCTGCAGATATCACAGCGACTGTGAGAACAGAATTGGAAAATCCAGCTCTTCATTGCAAGAGTTAGATCGATGGCAATTGGACTAGCCTTTATAGCACTGCCAGGAATCTGAGGAACATCCATGAACTTGGCGATCTCTCTCCAAGATCCAGACACGTCACTTAGAAAGGGCCTGTTATCCCCAAAGATCTCAAAGCACTTTATGATACAAAGTTCCTAAGGGGAAACCATAATTCACTCACCATGAAATGCAGCGGCTTCTAGTATGGGATTCAGCAGCTGTTAAAAGAGCACAGCAACTGTGTATAAAAACTGATGATTGCACAGAGTCCTCCATATCCAGTATAAATTACAGGGATTTCAGGTAGCAGACTAACCTATACGCTCCTAGCATTTGGAATCAGTGCAGGCACAAAGGCTAGCCTAAGACCCCCATCTCTTGTGAAAGGGGCCCTGGGATTTTTAATGGTTGCAAGCAGTCAGGGTTTCATATTTTGATGTCTCATCCTTCTGTTGGCTCTTTTGACAATCCAGGTCACATTCTCCAGCTGTGAAATGTTTCACAGCGCTCTCCGATGCAGAAATGGTGCTGCATTCCTTCCAGGATTGATTATTGCAACTTCCTGCTCTCCCTGATAAGGTTTTACAGTAGCTGCTGATGGTTTTGAACATGGCTACGCTGCCTCCAGGGTTCTTCCTCGTATTAGATTATCTCAACATATCACACCCACTTTTTAAAGTCGCTTCATTGGCTTTCTATTAAGCACCAAAAATGATTTTAAAAACTGCTCTTTTGACCTACAAGTCCTCATTCGACCTTGTCCCTCCCCACCTAGCCGAGATTTCCTTCTGCATCAAGCCACTGCTTGAGATCAGCCAACACAAGGGGCTCCCATCACACCACTGAGCCCTTAAAGCCAAGCATTAGTCCTCTAGTTAGTGAAGCTTGCTATAACGGTGGGGAGCGCGGGTTGAAATGTTTCAGTTGATGAAATGGCCTTTTCCTGAAAAGGGATGTTTTCACAACTAGATTTCCTTTTTTAATGAAAACTCCAAATTAAACATTTCAGTTTTCATTTTTTCCTTCTCTTCCCGGCCCCTTTTTAACAATGCAAGGGGGAGCACAGGAGCGGCAAGAGGGAGTAAAGGAAGATGGGGACTTCGGTTTGCTTCCCCTTTCCTTAAAATTTCCAAAACAAAACATGAAACATTTTGAAGAAATGCTAGGTCACTCCTTGACAGAACCTGCAGAATTGAAAATCTTTCACGCAATCTCTTCACTTCCTTTTGCCAGCTCTTATCACTGGGGATGAGCGTGAAGCCATCAGCTATGCTGGTGCCAATCCAGAGCGACTCAGCTGGGGCACAGGGATGAGGAGGAGCAGAGCAGAAGTGCAGGAGATCCCCCACCACTCAGGGCAGCATCCAGACAGCTAAGGAAGTAGGAACACCACACTTCCAATTGTTTTATACTCATGTAGAGATGAAGGCTTGGATAAAGTGGCCATCAATGGTGCTTACACCTTGCCAAACACTTTCCAGGGTTACTCTCCCCTTCCAAAGGTGTTGGTGAGCCTGCTACAACCAGCAAGATGCATGGATAACTTCCTACCATTCCTTTTGTGGGGAAATCGTAACGCTACGTCACCCTTCCATAGCACCTTCCAACCAAGGATATCAGTGCACTTTACAAGCAGTAAGCAACCCTCAACACGCCCCGTGAGGCAAGGAAATACATCATTTATCCCCCATTTAGAAATGAGGACTCAGAGAGCCATTTCCCTGAGGTCACACAGCAAGCATGGGAAGACAGCCCTTCCTCATATGCAAGGCCCTGCGTTAATCATGCTGTGACAGAGCACAGGGAGCTCATGAAATTAGCCCCATCCCATGATTTTTTCCAACGGTGGGGGAGCAGAAGCAGGGATGGCCACTTCTGCCTCCCCGCTGTTGGAAAAGTCACAAGTACTGGGCTAATTCCACGGCTCAGGAGGAGTTAAGCTTTCTGGCTGGCCAGTGCTGAGAGGGCGAGGGTGGGGCTCACATCAGGTAGCGATTTGGATCCCCAGCCTGTCCCACTGTCCTCTGAAGAGACACTGTAGCACCAGCTGGTGAGAAGCTGAGACCAGGATCCACAGCTTGGAGCACAAGCAGGTGTGTGAGTGGGTCCCACCCTGATTCCCCCCTCTCCCCTCACACGCTTGCTTGTGTTCCAAGCACAGTTCCTGGTCACAGCTCCTCGCCAGCTGATACTGGGGTGTCTCCCCCGGCTTGCCTGGGGGGGAGGGGAGAGGAAGGACAGGGGGGTGCTATGGGGCAGGCCAGGGCTCCCAGTGGCCATAGCGTCAGCACCACCCCAGTCTCCTTGCCAGCCTAGAAGCATTAGCCTGAACCAGAGCTGTGCACAAAGTGAGTGGGGCCCTGATCCCTGGTCCAAACAGTCAGCCCCATGAGATGAGACATACCCCTCCCCCCAGCCCGACACCCATCCAGCTCCCTGGGATAGCACCAACCCACTGCCTTCCTGCCACCCTCCAGGACGGGAGCAGCCCGCTAAGCCTTAGGTGGGAGCCGGCATGCGCAAGTCTGCCTCCCCGCTGTTGGAAAAATTGCAGCAGTTCATGTGGA
Source organism: Mesoclemmys tuberculata (assembly GCA_007922155.1). Lineage (NCBI taxonomy): Eukaryota > Metazoa > Chordata > Testudines > Chelidae > Mesoclemmys > Mesoclemmys tuberculata. The sequence goes on along the minus strand of ML675630.1, from coordinate 15,028,636 downwards.
AGAGCGGGGGGCTCGGTGGTCATGCATATCCCACGAAATTTAAAAAATAAACCCCACGATTTGCACAGGGTCTTACTTACGAGAGACGTGCCCCATTCAGGCTATTAACAACCTGCACCAGCAGGGACGGGTTCTAAAAGGGGCTGATGAAGGAATGGAACAAATGCGCAAACACTGCCATCAGCCAGCCACTTTGAAGCATCTCATGTCTATCTGTGGCACGTGCCAAAATCCCTCTTTGCTACTGGGCAAACAGAAGCTCAGTTGGGTGCGTGGGATTGATTTCCCAGAAGTCCAAGGCTGCGCATTTCTCTGGCAGTTCCACAGAGGTAGGCAGTGAGCAGAAAATCATGTGCCTTTCTGACTGTCTCTTCTCTTACTGCAGGCTCCCCATAGCGTTTCTTTTTAACATGCCTTTGCACAGCCCCATTTCTCTCTCCTGGCTCACCTCCTCCACCTGCTAATATTTTATTTATTGCATCCTGATCCTAACAAGCGAGCTGCTTCCCCAATTGCTGCTAATTAGACTGGGTGTCTCTCAAGAACACGGGCCTGTGCACACATATGCTTTGCAAGTCCCAGGAAGCGAACAGCCGTCATATAGATTGTCCAAAGGTCATGTCACTTGAATAGATAGGTTTTACCTCATGAGTTCAGGAATCAGCAAGCAAAATTAACATTGTGTTTCACTGAAGAGGCAGGAGAAAACAGAAGATTGGTCAACCCTGCTGATACAGCAAAAGCATCTCAAAGAAAAAGGGCCCTTCTAGGTTGGTGTCACCCATCACCTTCTCTTTCCTTGTCAATTTCAAAGTGTTGGCTACAGGTCCAGGGTTGTACCTCCTGGATTTCAAAGTCTCATCTAAGCCTTTGATATTGTCAAGAAATTTTCTGAGCTAGAAATGCCGCCTTTGAAATTCCTCTTCAGGGTGAATCCATGGCTAGTCTCCTCCTCCAGCAGCTCCAGACTCAAAATGAAGAGGGACAGGTGAAGCTGTGTGTGTGGAGCAGTATTTTGGGAGGGACCTAGCTGAGGCAGAGAACGGTGGTTGGGAGCTGGGCTTTGAAAGGCTAAATGAATGGGCATTTCTAGGAGTTGGCAAGATGGTAGCGCAGTCCAAGAAATTGCTCAGCACAATGAGCAGTAAATCCTCTCCCCTGTATGTAAGACTCAACACTGGTCTTGGACAAGGGACATCAAGTATGACATAGGGGCTCTCACACTGGGAAAACCTTTACATTGCAGCAGGTCCTATCAACGTGACAATATAGTGTTTATTAGAAAAGCAGCCACCTGGTCCTTGTGAGAGACATAAAGTCAGGTTCTGTTAACTTTTTGGGCTTGTCCTCATTATCAGCTGGGAGTTAAACACCACAGGTGGGAGGTGTACACAAGGCCCTATGTGAGACACTAGCCTAACACAACATTGACAGCAGAAGGAGTGGGAGTGGGCTTTCACAACTCCAGCCCATCTTCTCCACCCACTCCATGTCAACCATCCATAATTTCATAAGGGATGAGACCTCTGAGTTAGGTCAATTAGATTGTAGCATGGCAACTCTCAAAATGTGTGGATGCCTCCAACTTCCTTGGCAATTGGGATTTGGAGCTGGATGTAGCAGAGACACCATTCTTGAGCGGGTAATCTTCTCCTAACTATGACAATCTTTTCCTGGGACAAGGTAAAGATCAGGTATCCATACCTGTGGTCATTAGATGCATCAGCTGCCTTCAAGACCATGGATCAGGAGATGGTATTGGTTAGAGCTGAGTGAAATTCTAAATGTCCGTTCTATGGGAAATTCCAAAATTTATTTTCATCCCAAATTGGGACAAAGTTTAAATTTTAAAAATGTTCATAGAACCGAAATGCTGAATGATTTCAGTTCAGAAATGTAAAACATTCCATTTAGACATTTCCAACTGAAATGAAACATTTTGACATTCTCAAAATTGCTTTTTTTTTTTTTTGCTTTATTGCACTGACTCAAAATGCTTCATTTTAAATCAGTTCAATATGAAACTTCCTTGTCCCATAATGACCCACTGCCTCCTGGGAGTTGTAAGTTTGGGATGTCCCAGTGCTCCCAGGCTGGACTACATCTCCCATGATTCAACACACAGCCTAGTCAGAGGGAGCTCCATATTGTATTATGGGACAACGTAATCCTCGAGGGAGCCCAGGCCATAGGAGAGAATGGGGGCCTGAACTACAACTTTCATAAGGCAATGTGCTGATAGGAAAACGCAGTTTAATTTATTGAACTGATTGGCAACAAAACATTTTGGGCCAACAATGAAATATTCTGATTTGGGTCAAACTGACCCGCAGTGAAATATTTCCTTTTGATTTCCAAAAATGGCATTTTGTCAGAAAATCCCAAGCAGCTCTAGTGTTGATGTATTAGCCCTCCCTGGTGGGAGTAGATGGGGCTGCTCTCTGATGGCCTCGTTAGTGTTGGGCAATTGCTTCTCCATGCTGAGACCTCCCACAAGCAGGGTACCAAGACAGTCATGAGGAGTCATGAGGCTTAATTCAAGTTTGCAAAGCACTCTCAGATCCTTGGAAGAGAATTGCTATAGAGCATCGTTAAGACTGTACAAGACGCTTCTGTTTCATCAAGAGCTTTCCCCATCCCACTGCATCCTTCCATTGTACCACAGTGCTTGTGAGATCACACCGACGTCAGGAGTAGAACTGCGTGAGGAAGGAGGAGAAGCCAAAAGCTGGAGGCTGTGAGGAAGAAAAAAGTCAAAGATGGGGGGAGGGACGGTGGGGGAATCCAGTGTTAATTAGTGAGCAGTGATGTCCTGCATTCTGCATAGTATTTCCCAGCCAAAGATTTCTACTTGTTATTTTAACAAATACTGAGTTTTTCTCAGCATAGAAATCCCTCTTTACAATGAGACTGATGTGTTTAAGAATCAGAGAGGAAGGATGGTTCAGTAGCTAGGGCTCTAGCGACTTGGGAAACCTGTGTTCAATTCCCTGCTCTGCCACAGACTTCTTGTGTGACCTTGGGCAAGTCACTTAGCTTTGCCATGCCTCTGTTCCCCCATCTGCACAATGGAGAGAATAATACTTCCATGCAGGAGCATTGTGAGGATAATTAATACATTAACGATTGTGGATTGGTCAGATATCTGGCCCTCATTACCACTATAAGTACCACAGACAGACAACAGGAGGGAGACTGCCCTTATCACCCACAGGTACAGGGAACTAGACTCAAAACACACCCTGCTTCAACTCACTGAATTTACCATTTTCTAGGAAGCAAAACCCAGTCACTATTCTAGGAGAGTCAGAGACACACTTTTTCTGGTATTAAAATCAGAGGAGCCAGACTAAGTCTGCGGAGGGCAAAGCACATAGCTTAATTGCCAACTGTGTCTTGCAAACAGTTTTATGGAAGATTTTTAGCTACAAAGTAGATTTCACTGTGTTGTCCCCCCTGGACTTACAAAGGTTTCCATGGAAATAAATGGGATCCTTTTTGTGATTTGGGGGGTGGGTTAAGATGAATAAATAAGCTATGGAGGAAAAGGCAGGTCTTCAAGGAACTTATCGTTACTGGAGACAGAAAGAAGAATCTTTGTAAGCACACTAATTATTCTGGAATAAAAGTGACTTTTGTTCTGGAATAATATGTCAACCCAGAGAGCTCTCCTGGGACAGCTGTTCTGCTCAATTTCCCTGTGTAGACAAGCCCAGGGTATTATCTCTTCAGTGGGCAGGTTAACCAGCTCGAACTGCTTCATCACCTGTATCCACCTCTACATCTATGCACCGCTGCTGATCAAGGGATAGGAAGGTCTGTAGAGTAACAGTTAGGGATTTGCTTCTTCTGTACTGCAATGTCTCTGTTCTAAGGGATAAGCAGCTGCCATTTTATGAAGCCAACCTGATGCAGCAAGTAGCAGAGACAAAACACACTGTACTCTACCCCCCCGCCCCATGAGAATTAGTTTTTTGTTCTTTCTCGTTTGCCTTAAATCTAAAATAAGTCATTCACTCTTGAAAATAAAGGATCATTCTTCACATACGGAGAAACATGAGTGGCCATGGTCTGCGAGTGAGCAGACCTTAGGTCCGGGGGGCTGTCATGCCAGCACTAATTTCACAGTAAATGTGCATCAAAAGAGATGATGATGATGTCAGTCAAGGAGGGGAGCCGACAGGAGGAGCAGATAAGAGCCAAAGAAATAAAGACATCATTTTTATGCAAACTAAAAAGCTGATCTGATCAACTACATATAGAACATGTTACCAAACCTCCTCACACCCAACACGAACAAATACCTTTTGGCCAGCGAGTGGCACTTGGCACACCTGTCATAGACCTTCCCAAAGCACATTAGCCAAGAGCAGGTGGGAGACAGATTGTGGCAGAGCAGCAGCCAGCTATCCAGTAGCATGACTTGGGCTGACTTGCTGATGGCTGGGTGTCAGAGTCCAGAAAGAGAACATCTTTCCCCAAGCCTCCCACCAGTGCCAGGGTGTGGCGGAAGGTGTCCAAGTTATGAGGGACAATGCTTGCACAGAGCTGGGATGCCAGGACTGTTTGCTCACGTTCTAGAAGGCTCACTTGGAAGTAAGCCATTTGAATGCAACTAGCACGGGGTGCGCCGAGGACCTGCTAACAAGTTGAGATTTGCTGAGAGCAGGGTTTAAACTTCTGACCTTCCAGCTCCGAGAAGTGGGAGTGGAGGAAGGTGGCCATAAATCTTAAAGTTCAGCCACAAGCGCTGATCAGAGTGACATGAATGAGTCATTCCCCACTGCCGCCCCCAGTGCTGCAATGGGTTTGACTAGGTGGGCTGGGCAGAGCAGCTCTGTCAGGGAAACACCAAATGAGCAATTTGCAAGCGAGGATGGAGCTCAGGTCAAGCCTCCTCTGCCAATGCCACAGGTTGCAGCTTGAGGGAAGAAACCACAGGCTCCACCATTTGAGGAAGCTTCGTTCTTCATCCTCCCCCCAAGGAGGGTTAAAAATAAAAGATGAAGAGCCAGCAGCTGGGCCCTGGGCACATGCTGGGAAAGGGCCAGGAGTCTTGTCTCTTCTCACTTTACAAACCCAGCCCCTTCTCAGAAGAGAAGTTAAATATCAAAGAGCACAACTCAAACTAGCCTGAATTCTTGGCTGGGCTGGCGAACAGGGTTACTGCTGGCTGATATTCAATACCACGGCTGATGAGATGCTTTGTTCCTAGCCTGCTGGGCCAAGACTCCTCCCTGGGGTAAGCAGGTGGCTCCCCCTTGACTTCTGCGTCATCGTACATGCACACACTATGCTGGGATTCAGAGTGTCATGTGCTGTTCAGGCCAGACGATGATGAACCGTACACCAGCTCAACCACCCAATTCCTCAATCGCTGCCCTGGCTACAAGGCAGTTTATAAAAAAGGCTCTCATGCAAAGCTGCTGCCCTCCTGTTTCCCAGAGAGCCCCTAGTGTGGGCAGATTGTAGTTCCTCTCTACCCACAACGCAGGTACTAGCACTGGCCCCAGAAGTACAAGCCTCCACCACACCCTGCCCTGCCAGTGGACAATAACCCTGAGCTGGAGGAGACTATTTCTGGTGTGGCAGGGGTGACATTCTCAACCAGCTTTGCAGTCTTGGCCTCTTTGCTGAGATTTCCCCACTAAGAACAAGGCCAGCGGTGACCTGAAACACATTTTAGATTGTTAGCTCCCTGGGGCAGCAATTGTCATCTTTGCTTCTTGTTTGCACAGTGCAATGGGGCCCTCAGCGCAACCATAATATAACTGATCATAAGAAAACTGGACCCAGAGCACCCCCTTACTTCACACAGAAGACCAAAGAGAGTCATCAGAGGCTAACTGCTGATCAGGGTTGGCTTTGAACCAGTGACTTTAGAGATGGCAGGCTCTGGATGCCACTAACTGCCTTCCCCTGAGCCATCCAGTCCCTTCTCCCCCAGCCCTGGCTGGTGAGTTAGATGATTTCACTTGCAAATGTGAAAGCTAAACCCATCAGATTGAGAGATTACTCCTCAGGCTTCTCTTGCACTTTACGGCTGGCTCACGTCACGCCTCGAAATATCTGGCATACTCTGACTCCTCCACAGACACGCTATGCAAAATATGAAGCGTTAGGAGCTGCTGGCCAGAGGCGTGGCTGGCCTTTGCAGTTATAAAGTAGGTTTTAGCACTTCCATGATGGCCTTTTTATGCACTTCTGGAGAGAAGTTTGCCACAACCGCTAATGGGCTTGACTGCCTTGCTCATGTCCCAGCTCCAGATCGCTCAGCCCCCTCCGCCGGGCTCCAACGTGTTACTTACAGTGTGCTCTTTCTGCCTTTCCGGTGTACTGCCGTGTTCGTTTGCTGGGGCTTTGGAGAGGGGTAGGTAGTTCTGCAGTTTAATCAAAGGTCCAATGGTCAGATTTCCCCACAGCAGGGTCACTGATGGCTCTAGATCAAAGCTGTAACTGGGGCAACGATTTGTCTTAGCCTTCCTTGTGGTCATTGACTAAGGATACTAGAAAGTGCTTCTCCAACCTCTGCTGCCGCTGCTGGGTTGTGCAGTTAAGCCTGCTGGTGCATTGCAGCCCTCTGCTGGCATGGGCGCTAGACACTCTGGGGCACAGCCACAGCTATGTCCACATGCACCATTAGTCTGGGCCCCATGCCCCTCGCCCGCAACACAAAGGCCATGTCCTTCACTTGCTACTATGACTTTTGCGGTCCATGCTGAGACGGGGTCTCCTGAGAGGCTCTTAGCATAGCTGGACATTCGCCTAGAGACCAATGCCACTGACAGCAGAAGCCAGAACATTTCTTAACTGTCCTGTGTTCCTTCTGGAAAAGCAGGACTCAGTCGCGCCTGAAACTCTAACGTAGCCTGCTCCTTGTTGGCTCTCGTTATTGCTCGATTTTGGGCGCTGTACAGCTAGGTGGAATGGCTTGGTTAGCGGGAGTCCTCTGTCTGCCTTTCCTGGCTCTTGCAGATTTAAATCGCACCCCTCAATTCCATGCTTGCTCTTCAATGGACAGAGGCCTTACACACCGGGGCCTTTGACATGGACCATTAGCGCCCCCTACTGCCCAGATAAAGTAAATTTTATGCACTAGATTGGAAACCACCACTTAACAAAATTAATAATAATAATTACGCCCAGTTGGGACATGCTCAACTCTTCTGTAACTCAGCTCAGAATGAAAAAAAAGGCTCCCAGAAAGTTCAGCATTCTTGTGGGGAAAAGGAGGAGGCACATGAAGAAAAATCAAAAGCTTTCTCAGCACTATGGCCCAGTGCTTGGCTTCCTCTGTCAGTCCAACACCAGTCCTTACTGGACTGATATCGCCTGACAATAGTTATTGATCGCAGCTGTTTATTTGGCTTGAAGCATGCCATTCATCTGAGGCTGTAATCCACAGGAACCTGGGAACTTGCTAGATTCCAGACTCCAAGCCCCATACATACTAAAGAGGCCTTGCCAATAGAAACAGCAAGCTGGAAGGCCTGGGAAAAATCCCACTATCCCCCCAGCTGTTTATTCTGTTGCATGGATCAGGGTTGTTATTACCTGGGTTGTTTTTTTAAATATTGTTGTATGCCTTAGGTGTTTCTGAAGTTTGTCAGCGAGCCTAGAATAGAGGCCAGCTAAACAGAGAAAGGAAAAGCATCCTCAAGGGCAGCTGCTCCATGTTTATATCATGCTTTCCATACAAGGGCAACAAATGTAACTCCCAGATAGGGAAACTGAGGCACTGGAGGTGAAGTGACACAGCCAGTCAAGATTTAGGAACGGACCTCCAGCCAATCCCCTGCTCTAAGCACTGAACAGCACTCCCTCTTCTTTTGCTGCATGTTTTCCATAACAAAACCTCAAGAACAAAGCATCCCTCTATCGGTGAAGACATCTGTGCCTGGATCACGGATGATACACACAGAGTCCCATGATGCCATGTTTACACTTGCCTTTCAGAGCAGACTCACTGTTAGCATAATAAAAAGGAGGAAAAAATCCTTCCATCCGTCAGGATGCACTGCACACACCCAGCCAGATATATGCCATGCTGTTTCCAGATACAGTGGCCTAGGGTGGGTCACCAGAGCCTGTTTGATTTACTTATAGTAGAGTGAGAAAGTTCTTAACAGTCAGGGACCTGATTATAAGGCAATTAGGCTCAGACAGCTAGCCTATGCTGTGGACACCAGTAGAATTCAGCCACCTCTGGGGCAGAGGGCCATTGCACGCCGGTGAGGGGAAAGGAGTGAAGGGACAAGGGTGCCTTAGGACACCAGAATAAGTCTCATATTTTACAAAAGATGCCCTGGCTTTTTCATTACATGCACAGGGCAGACAGGTCATCTGCTCTCACAGCCCTGGTCTCACTTGCCATGATAATGCTCATGTGTCAGTAGCTGTGGGGCTCTTGTGTTTTCACTATTACTCTTCTCAAACAAGTGTTTCTATTGGTCCCCACACTCTCATAACTCTATAGCCGGGGTCTTGTTAGCGAGCATCTGCCGCCATCTAGTGCAGACATTTTGGATCAGCACCCAGCAATGCAAGGCAGCAGTGGTTTTCACCCTTTTTTCATTTGCGGACCCCTAAAAATTTTCGAATGGAGGTGCAGAACCCTTTGGAAATTCAACTGTGGTCCGCGGATCCCTACCATAAAAGGCGGAGACTGAAAACTGAATGAACAGAACTCAACTATAAACATGACACGTCCTTGGCACGGCCTTTGACACAGCGTGAGAAAGGGCACTAAACTGTACGCTTCTATGGTAACGACAACACTTCCCAGTTTTGACCTGTAAATGGGAGTATTCAAATACTTTTGATTGATTAGAAAAAAGGGAAGAATGCCTTTCTTGGGATCTGAAACTTTATTTTCAGAGTCACCTTTTTGCTAACCGATCTTAGACGTTGAAAACCAGACATCTCCAGCAATCTTCTGGCAGGGCACTGACAATGATGTGCTGTGACAAGCGTCAGCATTGATAGTGTGAGATGGCAGGGGAGGCACCGTTCTCGTGGGGACACATGGCAGCTCCAGCAGGGGTGTGTGTTGCACACAGATCGAAGTGAAACTCCATGGTCACTCATGGACCCACCAACGAATGTCCTCTGCCCAGAACGAAACCTGCTGCGCCAGCTGCATTAGAGATAGCGAACACACACAAGCCTGTGGACGTGTTAAGATGATACAGGCTCGGCACACCCAGGAAAGCCAGCCTCTCTCCTGAGGGAAAATTGACCATTCACTCGGACCCCATTTTTGGTGTGCTGGAAGTGACATTTCCCCCGAATGCCAGAAAGAATAACTGAGCTCATTGCACTGGTGAAATGAGATAATTTCTGTGCATGTAGTTTACCCAGACAGGGAAAGACTGATTCTAACAAGCTGCAGGTTTACCCAGGCGAACAGGGGGGAAATGATGGATGGAGGAAAGGGGCTCAAAGGGAGACCCAACCCAACTGTCCAGCCTGTTGCCTACTCTGTGACCTGTTCTCGCTTGAGCCTCCTTCCTCCCATTGTCCCAGGCCTAGCCAGAAATGGTCCAGGCCCCATCATTTGAGAAAGCCTGCTACAGGTGACTCATGAACCCAGGACAAGATGCTACAAGTGTGCCTCTCCGTTTGTAGAAAATCTGTATGGTATTATATTGTATTATTGGAAACCCCCAGTGTTCCTGACCAATCTGCAGTGCCACGTGAGAGTTTGGGCCAGGTTCTGCTCTTGGTTACATCAGTGTAAAACCAGAGAAACTCCACTGGAGTAAGTAGTTACTGTCATGCGGACTGGATTGGAGGGGAAGAAGGGGGATTTGTGTTATTTGGCATTAATATGTCAAAAACATAACAATTCATGTGAGATATGCCATGTCAGGTACTGTTAGACAGGTTATAATGTGCTGAGTAAGAAGATAATATTTGTGTTCACGTATTATGTGTGTGAAGGAAGTTATGGAGATCTTTGACATACCTGTATTTCAAACTATGCTGTATAAGACACACCACAGACAGAGAGGGGCAGGACAATAGCCCGCTTAATGGCCCATCAAGACCTTTACAGAAGCAAAAGGCACAGGAAGGAACTAAAGGCATGCCTGAAGAGTTACCAGGATTGGCCCATGTGATTCTGGACTCCATTTTGGTTCTTGTAAGGGCCTACAGGCCGCATGGCCAGAAGCAGAGGGTAAACAAGATCAAACCACAGAAACCATTTTGTCTTTGTTCCTGTCCAGCTGCAGACACACCTCTGGATCAACACATTTTGCAACTGAACTGAATGTAAGTGGGGGAATGGGCCCACTATTGTGGGGAACTTTTCTTGCTTATGTATCACCCTGGTAGTGTTGGCTAGCAAAAGGATCTGAGTCCCTGCTGCCACTCTCTTTATCCAGAGGCCCACCTGACCTCGAGGGCTCCCCTCCCACTCTCCTGTGTGGCAAGGTCCCTGTAACCCCAACAAAGCTGGGCCCAGGATTCCTGGGGCTCAACATCCAATCTTGCCATGGTCTCTTAGGGCAGGGGCTAGGGTGTCCCCACTCATAGACTCATAGGTCAGAAGGGACCAATATGATCATCTAGTCTGACCTCCTGCACAAGGCAGGCCACAAAACCCTACCCATACACATTTATAACAACCCCGAACCCATGACTGAGTTATTGAAATCCTCAAAAGTGAGATTTGAAGACCTCAAGCTGCAGGGAATCCATCAGCAAGCGACCCATGCCCCACGCTGCAGAGGAAGGCGAAAAACCTCCGGGGCCTCTGCCAATCCGCCCCGGAGGAAAATTCCTTCCCGACCCCAAATATGGCGATCAGCTAAACCCCGAGCATGTGGGCAAGACTCACCAGCCAACACCCAAAAAGGAATTCTCTGCAGTAACTCAGTTCCCATCCCATCCAACATTCCCACAGGGTACTAACTCTGCACTGGGCACTTCCCTGACCCACTAATCCTTGCATACAGTGCAAAACAATACAATTTATTAAACAGCAATCAAAAATCAAATAAAAAATAAGAAAAGGGGAGAAAGGTTAAAAGGGAAACACCCAACACTGCCCCCTGGCACAGGGGCACCACAAACAGTGTCTCTGGGTGTAAGGGAGGTTCACAGTCTGTATCACATGTCACAGGCCCACTGTCCAGGCCCTGGCTGTGCTGCAGGGATGCAGAGAGTCAGCCACTTGCTCTGGCAGTAGCCACACACTCCCAGGGTCCCCCTCGCTCTCCCCAGCTGCTCACCGCACCCGGCTCCAGAGTGCTCCAGCCCCAGCTCCTGCTCTGCTCAGTGCAACTGTGCTCGGCTCTGCTTAGCTCTGCTCTCTGGGGTGCCCCTCTGGCTCTGCTGCTGTGGGTCACCTCAGCTCAGTTCCCTCAGCCCCTCCTCTGGCCTCCACACCCAGCTCCAGACGGCTCCGGCTCCAGCTCCAACTCCTGCTTCGCTCTGCTCTGTTCCACTCTCTGGGGTGCCCCTGGCTCTGCTGCTGTGGGTCGGGTCAGCTCAACTCCACTTTCTGTGCTCCTCTGTGGCTTCCCAGCTGCTGGCTGCTTTGTCCTTAGCTCAGCCCCGCCCCGCCCAGGCATGTCCAGGCAGGTAGCTCCAGGCTGCTTTGTCCTTCACTCAGACCCACCCTGACCAGGCATGCCTGAGTTAGCCTCTCTCCACTGTCCTTGGGGCTGTGTCTGCTTCAAGGTCCTGCTTTCTCCAGAGATGCCAACCAAAAAGACCCACTAAGTTTCAGTAAGGGGCTAATAAACCCCTTTCATGAAGGACTTAGACCCATCCAGGTACTGGATGTATACCAGAGGGACTATACAAGCCTGCAACTCCACAATTTTTCTAAAAACCTGATGTATATGGACTTTCAAATCATCTGTGTGTATCCGACTGCTTTAATCCTCTAACACTTCTTTTATTGTTTGTTTGTCTTTTTATAATAAACCTTTAGTTCTAGTTACTAAAGGATTGGCTGGCAGCGTGGTATTTTGGGTAAGATCCAAACTTACAGTGAACTGGTACTGTGGCTGGTCCTTTGGGATCAGAGGGAATCTTTTGAGTAAAGAGCATAGAGTTTAAATGACTGGTCTCTTTACTGGACCTAGTGGCAGTTTGGGAGCCAGAGACTGAAATGCCGTAAAGGGGGCTGTGTGTATTTGCACAGTGGCTTCTTGATAACCAGGGTGCGGGAATCAGAAGCACTGTTTGTGGCTGGTTGGGAAGTCTGACTTCAGTGTCACCCACCAGTGCTGGGAGAATCTGCTCTCCTTTTACAGCCTGCCCTGACCTTGGCATTATCAGTGTGCCTCCCTGGGCATGGACGGGTCACAGTTACACTGGATTTATACTGGCGTGAATGAGAGCAGAATTTCCCCTCGTCATGTCTACTTAGATTGTAAACTCTTTGGGACAGGGACCATCCCTTGGCTCTGCATTTGTACAGTACCTGGACTGGGGCTCTGAAGTGTGACTGCAATATAAATAACAGAGATGAGCCCTCACTGCAAAGTTCTGGGGAGCTCAGAGCTGGGTTTGCAGTTTGGGCCTTTCGCTCACTGTGTGTCAGAACTCTACAATTATCAAAACCCCTCTGTTAAGGGGCCTTAAAGATCACTCTGCTAAGAGCACAGGAAATTATTATGTTGAGGGTTAACTCTGACCTCTTATGCATTCACAAGTTAGTCTTTAATTACATCATCAGCTGCTGTCAAGTCCGAATTTTTTCTGACCAGATGCTTAGATCACTGAAGCCAACTCTTCCAATAATCTCTCCCCCATCCCACAAACACACACCCCACTACAATCTTGACCATTCCCCCAAACCCAACCCCATAGAGCCCTGATCCTAAATGGACATGGACTCTAGAGCAAGAAGCATTGGAATCTTTGTTGATTGGCTTGTAGAGCAATGGGTCCCCTAAATGAAGTGGATTTTGCCGGTGGCCATATGTTAACAAGGCCTCACTTGGGTCCTTGTTTCCAGAGGCCAAGAATAAACTGTACCATTGCAGTGTGGCTTTGCAGTCTATTGCTCTGATCAAGTGAACAAGGCCCATGCTTCCCCTCTTTGCCATCAGATACTGATTCCTTTACCAGAGGCCTGGGAGAGAGAGTGAACAAGCTGTGTGAATGGCTGGGGTCTGAAGAGAGAAGGATGTCTCACTCGCTATTCATAAATCCCCAGCTTTGTTTAAAGGCAAGAACCTGGAGAGAAAGACCTAGCTACAAGTGTGCTCCTTGGTCCAGATTCTGGTCTCTGCATGACTGATGTAAACATGACAAAACTCAAAGTAACTCCTCATTGATCGTGAAGATGGAAGTCTAGTCCCTTCCCTTCATTTCCACCCAAGTGACTATTTGCATTTATCTATGAGAAACTGTCCCTGGGCATAAAGGCCTTCTGCTACTGGCAGCGATTCCTGCCTAGGTGGGATGGCTTTAGGAGACGCTCCATGCAATGTGGCAGGGAACATTTAATTTTTCAAATTCAGTGCCCCAGAATAGGTTGCTGTTCCTGAAGTGTCTCAATTTCTTGAAGCCCAGGCTAAGGTTAAGTCTTGGACAAAAACTGCCCCAGGAGGGAAGATGCCTTACCCCATCGGAGAAGGAACGGGTTTGCACCCTGTTTTACTGGGCTGCATAGGATGTCAGAATAAGTTCACGGACAAGACAGGTCTTGTTTCTCTGAATATAATGGAACAAGGAAATTCAGCCATGCAAACTGTGTTCCCAAGTGCATCATCTAGGGCCCCTGTAATCAAGCCCAAGAACCTGCATTATCCTGGGCATATGCAAACCAAAATCTCCACCTACAAGACAGCAAACCAGCGTTAAGCAGGCTCTTTGATTGGGTTTACATGGCTCTTGGAGGCCCTCTGCAGAAAGCTGGCACTAAATCCTGCAGCAAGGCCCTCTGATTTCTAAGGCACACCAACTCTTGATTCTGCAGTAGTACAAAATACAATTTCCTCTTAGAGCTAGCCTTACAATCCATCTGGGATGGACCAAGGCATTGGTACTGGGAGGTGGGGCCTTTCACCTCTAAGTTCTAACCAAGGTTGATACAGCAGCAATGTAAGATGAACCAGTGGTCTACAATGAGTTCCTAGCGAACACACAAAGGTGCCTTACTTGACAATTCTAAGCATAAAGGCTGAAGATTGTGCTGCGTCATCTCTAACCCATACACACAGTCCCTCTAGGACATGTCTGAGGCAGATGGGTAGGGCAGTGACGGAGACATTCAAGGTGATCCGGCCCCGAGTTGGTTGTCTGTTCTGCGCATAAAAGGGAGTGAGTTTTTCAGAACTTTCATTCTTGCACCTTTTACCAGCACTAACGTCATTCAGAGTGGCTTCCCCTTGGGGTCACACTCTGCATTGGATCCTTTTCCTCAGTACCCCACAGTGCAGAGATTTCTTAGGCTGCTTCACCACATGGAGAGGAGTGCAAGGGGGACCATGCTCTACTTCATGCAAATAGGTTTCCATGCCTCTGCCCCTAGGGTGACCAGATGTCCCAATTTTACAGGGACAGTTCCGATATTCAGGGCTGTTTCTCACCTAGTCTCCTCTCACCTGTCCTGATTTATTACACTTGCTTTCCAGTCACCCTAGCTGCTCTCACCTCACCGCACTCCCTGATTTGCACATCCCTTCCTCCTGGCACCCACATCCCCGAGCCATTGTTTCACACCGGAAATGACAATATGCCTCAGCCAGATGTCTGCAGTTTCTCCTTCCTCCTTTATGCTCCCTATTTCTCACCACCGCCGAGGCACCCACTTTCAGAAAGGCGTGCAGCCCCAAACCTGAGAACAACACATTTCAAATAAACATTTAAAAGACCTCTTTTCTTGACAGAATAAAATTGATTGGAACTGTTACCTTGTAGCCACTTCCCAAGGGAAAAGACTTTTAAAGCCAGCCTGCGGGCAGGAAGCAACATTTACATTTAGATGAAGGTGCTTCTATAGCAACTTCTCCCAGTAGTTCCCGGCCACCAGGCATTGACTCTGGGAGAAATTACCAAGACTGGGGAGCTTAACGTTAAACAACAGAGGGGAAAGGAAAGCCCAAAGGTCAGATGATGAGCTTGTTGTGGTCTGGAGCTGCATGTAGTTGTTGCCAGCATGTGCATAGCAAGGTCATGTCAACAGGTGAGAGGAGGACAGAAGCATGAGATCGACCACATCTGAAGAAACTGACCCTTCCAGCTAATGGGCATGCTGCAGGTATACTTGGGTACATCTATCACTGTGACATCTGAGAACTGACAGATATTCAAACGCCATGGAATGGGGCAGATTCTCAGCCACTGTCAAGCGTCACAGCTCCACTGGCGCCAGTGCAGACTGACAACCACCGAAGTTCTGGCCCCATCTTACATTCACATGGTGCATTGTGTATGTCTCAGGACCTCAAGCTGCTTGAAAAATGAACTGAGTGGAAAGCCGCTTAGCACTAAAAATGCAGCCACCTCTAGGGATGGGAACAGCTGCTGTACACACACACACACAGAACAATGAGCACATGAGGGTGTAGGAGAAGAGATGGGAAATTTGGGGGCAAGAACACTATGGGAAGTGCCTGAGAGCTGCCTTTGCTCTGTGATTTTCTGAGCCATGTTGCCCCACCACTGAAGTGGGCACAGAGTGAGGGAGCGAATGACTCAATCCAAGGCGCACAGAACAGACAGCTCCTTGGAAAGCCCAAGCACTGACAGCTAGCGTGGTGCCCAAGCGGACATGCATTCAAGCACCAGACACAGAGGAGCCCTATTGCTATAGTACAATGGTGTTTACAAGGCACCCATGCTTCAGTGTGTCTTTGGGGCAACCTTCATGTTTTCAACCCTTCAGTCTCTATACTGTGCATTATGTTCCCACCATGCTACAAAGATGCTTTTCTAGAACACGGACACAGGGGCAGGGGTGTGCCTGCATAAACCATGATCACTCAGATCTGACGTTGCAACTTGTGTCGGGCTGAGGAGCTGCAGATGAAGCAGAGAGAGAGAGAGGCACACTGGTGATATGTGCTTTTTGCTGGATTCATTTAAGACTTGTCTACACTACAAGGTTGTCCAGCTATACCATATCAATATAGCTAACGAGGTACATCCCAGGCAGCATGGATGCAATTATACTAGGATAAAGGAGTTTTAAGGTAGTCTGGCTAGTCAAATATGGGACTGGGAACAGCTACACAGGACTAGTCACATTTATACCAGTATAAATTCATCCAGACTAGGGAGGCTGTGCCATTTAAATCATACCCGTCAAAGAATCACCCCCTAACCCCATATGGTTATACTGGTAAAACTTTAAAGTGCAGACCAGGCCTAATGCAGCCACCTGCTGAAAGACAAGGAGAACAGCTGATTTCAAGGCCCAGTGAACTAGCCTGTGTATATAACCCAGGGCTGCAGCTCCAACAAGAGAACCAGGAAGCATTATAACAGACAGAGAAATAGCACAAGATCATTCACCGTTTCCAGCTGTAGAAATAAGAATTCACCCAGACCCCCGAGTCCATGTTACAGCCAACATATTTCTTTTTAAAATGGTAATTTGTGAGAATTTAATGCTTCTAGAGAGCTGCCAGGTTAGCAGTTCTGAAAATCGGAGGTTCTGCTCATCTTCAGAACAGGCACAGCATGAGCAGCTGCACAGCAAGCTTCCCCCCATGCTACCCTGCCAATACACTCCTACCTGGAGGGATCCCGTTTATTTATCCTGCACTGTGGCTGTGATGCAATGCTTTGCTGTAAGAGGGGAGCCAGAATCTCCTGAGTCAGGTGAAAATGGGAGACCACCTTAGGCAAAAAGGCCAGGTGTGGGAGTAGTTGGACCTTGTCCTTATAAAACACCGTGTAGGGTGGTTCCGATGTTAACGTCCTGATCTCCGACACTCACCTGGTGGACATAATAGCCACCAGGAAGGTGACCTTCCAGGACAGGTATGTAAGAGGGCACGAAGCCATGGGTTCGAAGGGTGCCCCAGTGAGGCTGGAGAGGACTAAGTTCAAATCCTACTGAGAAGCACAGTCTCTTATCAGTGGGAAAAACCTTTCTAATCCCTTAAGAAACTTAGCTGTCATTTTGTGGGGAAAAACTGTTCCAAGTGGAGCAGATACTCCAAGATGGTTGGAACTGATGCCTCCATCAGGGAAACGCCACACTTGGCCGTCCAGCAGGTGAAGCGCTTCCACTTGGTGCTTTAGGCCTATCTTGTAGATGGCTTCCTGCTCTCCAAGAGCACACACTGGACCTGAGTTGAGCAGGCCTGCAACTCCTGATTTAACCATGGAGCAGCCATGCCGCAGGTGGAGGGAGGCCAGCTCCAGGGGTCAACCTTGATACTGGGACAGGAGGGCCAGTCACAACAGGAGGGTCCATTGCCTGGGTCCTGCCAGCTCTAAAAAGACGGGAACTGTTGGGCAGACCTGTGCCTCGATAGGTTGCCCGCTGATGCCAGTGCTGAATCTCAGTGTGGCGGCCCGCCATCCCTCGGTGTTGGTGGCACAGGCAGTGCCAGGAGGTCCTTCATCGCCTGGAAAGCCTCCAGAGTCAATGGCAGCACCAAACAATTGAGGGCCTATACCATTATCGAGAGTCAGTGGAGGGCCCGGTGCCGGGGTCGAAGCTCACAGAGGTGAGGGACCCTTCTGAGGCAGGGAGGATTGGCAGCCCAACACAGGTCTTGCTTGCTCCTCCTTAGCCTTCTCTGTGGGGGAGTGTCCCTGCTCTGTGCGAGTCTTCTTCAGCCTCTTCAGTACTGGAGATGGTGAATGATGCCAAGAAGAGAAAAGCAGTGCCAGAGGAGCACTGTGCGCCGAGGCCATCATGCTCGGTGCGGAGTCCAAACTGCTGGGCTTCGACACCGGTGTAAGTGCCGACACCATCAGGATGGCCTTGAAACGAATGTCTTGGTCTTTCTTAGTCCGTGCCTGAAAACGTTCACAGATTTTGCACCTGTCGCTGGCGTGCGCTCCCTCAGACACTTTGAACAACTTGGATGCGGGTTGCTCCTCAGCATAGGCGCCTTACACTGAACCCCAGGGAACGGGACGTGACTGACCCTGGGACTCTAACAACTAACAGACCAGGCCTAACTACAACCCAGCTGTTGGCTACGTGCACTAGAGCAACGCCTAACCCACGAGGTTTTAGCGCAAGGCCTCGCGAAGGCAGGAGGGGCTCCCGCAGCCCCACTGGCGGCAGGAGGGGACGGGGGGGGGAGCTGGTGGGGCGCCAACACGCGGAGAACACGCCAGGCCGCGCCACCGCGTGTAAAGTGCACAGCCCTGGCAGTTGGGCTTCACTGCACCCGCCCAGGAACTCCCATCCCAGAGCTGAGTGACCCCCACCGCCCTCGGGCGTCGCTAGGTGACGGGCCGGGCACGTGCGGGCTGCGGTTGGGGGATGCGCATGCGCGGTCCGGGTCGTCCTCGGGAGCCAGTTGGGGGCGGGGCCGCGCATGCGCGGGTGGGAGAGGGCGGTCGTCCTCGGGCGTCACTAGGGGGCGGGGCCGCGCGTGCGCGGGCCGAGGGGGGCCCAGTCGCCCTCGGGCGACAGGTGGGGGTGGGGCCGCGCATGCGCGAGCGGGGGGACCGCGCATGGGCGGGCCGGAGGGGGGGAGGCATGTCGTCTTCGGGCGTCACTAGGGGGAGGGACGGAACATGTGCGTGTGGGGGAAGGGGGCCGCGCATGCGCGGACCTGGGGGAGGCGGTGCCGCCCGCGGGCGTCTTTAGGCGGCAGGAGAGCACAAGTGAGGGACACGCACACACACAGGCAGACAGACACACAGAGAGACAGACAGACACACACACAGAGAGACAGACAGACACACACACACAGAGACACAGACAGGCACACAGAGAGACAGACAGACACACACAGAGGGAGACGGACACAGACAGACACACAGAGACAGACAGACACACAGACACAGAGAGACAGACAGGCACACACAGAGCGAGACGGACACAGACAGACACACAGAGACACAGACAGACACACACAGAGCGAGACGGACACAGACACAAAGAGAGCGACACCAAGACACAGACACACACAGAGGGAGACGGACACAGACAGACACACAGAGAGACAGACACACACACACACACACACACAGAGACAGACAGACACACACACAAAGAGAGACAGACAGGCACACACAGAGCGAGACGGACACAGACACAAAGAGCGCGACACCAAGACACAGACACACACAGAGGGAGACACACACACAGAAGCACAAACACACACCCAAAGGACACACCGAGACACACACACACAAAGAGCCTTTGCCCTGCCCTTGCCACGAGGCCCCACCACTTCTCTTCCACTGAGGCCTTCCCCTGGCTATGCCAGAATTCAGAGCCAGGTGGTAGTAAGAGCTGCCCAGGGAGTCCAGGCTGCCATGGGGAGCCACGGACCCTCCACCTGCCCTGGCCAGCGCATCCTAGGGAGTGGGGACGTGAGCTGGAGGGTGCTCTTGGGCACCCCGGCCCCTTGCCCAGGGCAGTGGAGAGTCTGGGGCTCCCCACAGCAGCCAGGGCTCCTTGGCCGGCTCTTATCCAGCTTCCAGCCCAGCCAGGAGGCAGAGCCTCAGGAGAAAGCGGAGGGGCAGGGATGGGGCCATGGGGGGGAGGTAGGGTTCCTCCAGGTGTCCTGGTTTTGCATTTTGGAAACGTTCTCACCTTACTCCAGTCCTTGCACTCAAATCAAACTGCCCCACTAAGGGCTGCACTGGCAACTGGCTTGGAGTCCCAGGGTGCCCTTGATGGGCAGGCATGGCACTTGGGTCTCTTCAGCTGCCATTCTGCACTGCAGAAGCTCCATTTTGCCTTGTGGAGCAAGCTGCAGCTCTTTGCCCGGTAAGGGAGCTGCCCTGTAAAACTCATGGTACGCTCCGGCCCCTTCTCATCTCAAAGACAACTTGCCTCACAGTGAAGGACTCAGGGATCTCAATTTATTTAGCTTCACAAAGGCAAGGTTGATGGATGACTTGATCCCAGGCTGTAAGTACCTGGAGGGGAGCAGCAATTTGATAATAAATGGCTCTGCTATCTAGCAGCCGAAGATCTAACAGGATGAAGTTAGACAAACCCAGCCTGGAAACGAGGCACAATTTCTGAACAGGGAGGGTTGGCACAACTCACAAGGGGTATGGTGGGTTCTCCATCACTGGAAGTTTTAAAATCCAACTGGGATGCTCTTTTGAAAGATGTGCTGTAGTTCAAGTGCAGCCCCTGACCTTGAAGCAGGAAATGAGGGGTGTCCTTAGATCTCTCCTGAAGAGGGGTAGGTGGATGGTGCAGGGACGTCCTACTCCTGGCATGACAGCCCCAAAGGGGAAGAACATGGGGGGCATTCAGTGACACCAAAGAGAAACAAATCTGTTTTTGCTGGCCTTAGCAGTGGCTGGGTTACTCTGCACTTAGGCCTTCTTCTTCAGCTGAACGACCTAGGAGGAGGGGAGTGTCTGTGAGCCCCTCTGCCGCCATGCCACCAAGGCTGACACCACTGAAATCCTGATTCTGTAGATGTTCACGAATCAAATGACACCACCCTGCCTTTCTATCACTAACTTCGCCAATGAGATTTCCTACTCCATGTGCCTAGCCCGTATGCAGGGGTTGCTGTGTAAGTGAAGAACCTGGGACCAGTGGTCATACAGACGTGGCTGCTGGGAAGCGCTGCAAGGGTTCAGCTTTGAAGGTCATTCCTGTTCTGTTAATGTTTCACCAAATCCAGACAACTGATTCCTGACCAGGTCTGTGCGGTGGGAGCTGTGACACCCACACTGAACCTGCAGCAGGTGAGAGGGCCCATGTCATCTCACGGACGTTCCTGCTGCAGACAGGCCCCCAGCAGAGCCACAAAGAGGTGTGTTTGTGGGACACTTTTCTGCACCAGTCTTACAGCTTGGCAGGAATTACTCGCAGGGCAAATGCACTCAAAGCTGCCCTTTCGTTACCTCTGGTCTAAACATGGACACTCACCTGACCAGTTTGATAGGACCATGGGAACCACCTCTTGGTTTTTATTGCCTGCAACAACGTCCAGAGGAACTGTTTGTGGTCACCCTTCCCAGAAACTCAACATGCACAATCCGATCTCATGCTGCCACCAGCTGCTCACTGCAATGATACCTGGAGCGGGTGTGTCTGCCAGACAGTGCCTGAGGCACATTATGTCTTGGGACAGGTGCCCCCCCGACCTCCTTTGGCACCCGCCAGTGGGTAGGACCCTCAGCATTGGAGACACTCAGGAATTTCCTTGCCACCTGCTAGGAGCTGGGTGTGCTGCTCTCAGCATCCAGGGGGAACGTGTGACTCGAGTTATCCGACTGTGGGTTTGTTATCTTGAGTGTCTATACTCATCTGTAACCCCAGATTAGGAATCATTGAACCCTGGCTCCTAACTTGGGGCTCCAGCATCTACACTGCATTGTGAGCCCAAATCCAACCACCCATATCCCAGACTTCCTAGCGCTTTCCCAAAACGTGGCCTCCCCAGCCCTTTGTTCGTGGTGCAGTGTAGGAAAGCTTGACTGGCCAACAACATGTTTAGGCTTGAAATTAAACATCAGAAGATTGAAGTTCTGGACCCGCCTGCCAAGGGGAGCAATGGGGCAAAAAACCCTAACTGGTTTCAAGTCTGAGCTTGGTAAATTTATGTGTGTGTGTGGGGGGGGGGTGGCATGATGCGACTGCCTACAATGGCACATGGCCCTAGGCGACTGCTAGCAGGAAATTTCTCCAACAGCCGGAGACAGGACACTAGCTGGGGAGGGCTCTGAGCTACTAGAGAATTCTTTCCCATGTGTCTGCCTGGTGGGTCTTGCCCGCATGCTTAGGGTCTAACGGATCGCCATATTTGGGGTTGGTAAAGAGTTATGAACCTTTTGCAACTGTTGTTCTTCGATATGCGTTGCTCATGTCCATCCCACGCTAGCTGTGCATACACCGTGGCACTGTTGCCAGAGACTTTTCCCGGTTGGGTTGGCTCTAGCACCTTCTGGAGCCGTGCGCTTATGTGCCGGTAAAAGGGGCGCCACCAGTCCCACACCCTCTCAGCTCCTTGCCGGTAACTCCAGCAGGGGGGCAGGAGGGCGGGTTGTGGCGTAGACATGAGCAACAATCTCGAAGACAACAGTTATGGACGGTTGGTAACGTTTTTTTCTTCAAGTGCTTCAAGTCCATTCCGTGCTAGGTGACTCACAAGCAGTACCGCCCAATGTGGGCTCAGAGTTCATGGACGTGCTGACTGCAACACTGAGCTTGACCTCATCGTGCGCCTGCTGGGTGATGGTGTAGGGGGGTGCGAAGGTACGCACCAACAACCAGGTCACAGCTCTGTAGATATCCTGGATCAGAACCTGTGCGAGGATGCTGCAGACAATGCCTGAGCCCTTGTGGGGTGGGCAGTTAAGATGGCCAGAGGCGGGACATTCGCCTACTTGTGACAAGCTCAGATACAGGCTGTTATCCAGGATGTGACCCTCCGGGCTGACACAGGGAGCCCTCTTACCCTTTCCACCAGTGCTACAAAAGGTTGTGTGGACTTGTGGAAGGGTTTAGGCCTCTCAGTATAAAAGGTGAGGGCCTGCCTAACATCCAGCATGTGATGCTGTTGTTCCTCAGAGTTCTTGTGAGGTTTTGGGAAGAAAACCAGCAGGAAAACGACTTGGTGGTTAGTTAAATATGACACCACCTTTGGCAGGAAGGCTGGAGGTGGTGCAGTTGGACCTTGTCCTTGAAGAACACTGTGTAGGGTGGCTTTGATGTAAGGACCTTGATCTCTCAGACCCTTCTGGCCAAGGTGATTGCAACCAGGAAGGCCATCTCTCAGGAGAGGAGTAGCAGAGAGCCTGATGCTAATGGATCGAAGGGGGAACCTGAGAGCTTCGACAGAACCACATTTATGTCCCATAGGGGTCGGCTCATGGACCTGAGGATAGAACCTTTCCAGGCCCTTGAGAAGCCGAACTGTCATCTTGTGGGCGAGCACTGGCCTGTCATTCACTGGAGGTTGAGCTGGCTGCGAAGTGCACTTTAATGGATGAGACGACCAGGCCCTGCTGCTTTAGGTAGAGCAAATAGTCCAAGATGGACTGAAGGGAAGCTTGAGATGTAGAGAGAGCATGTTCAGAAACCCAACAAGAAAAATACTTCCACTTGGCCAAGTAGGCAGCCCTGGTTGAGGCTTCCTACTCTAGCAAGATCTGCTGAACCTGTGTCAAGCAGGCCTGCATTTCAGGGTTCAGCCATGCAGCATCCATTGTTACCTAGTAGCTCTGTGTTCTTGGGGAACCAGGGCACAAAACCCCTATTCTCTCTCTGGCTCACCTTAATCCCCCCAGCCTTTGCTTGAACCAGAAACAAAAGCAATGAAAAGGCGGTGGGAGACACACCTAAAACCCTCCAAACAAGGGTGAGAGGATTGAGACAACTCCCCATACCTCATCTACATAGTTGTAGAAAGAAGCATCTCAATTAGCACATTGAATGGAGAACTGGAGCCTCATTTACATCGAAGATGGAACAAGAATTAGCATGAAGAATGGAGAACCATGCTCCAAAGCAGGAACCGCACTGAACTCGGATTGGCAAGGCAGGGACGCACAGCATGATGGGAGATCTCTGCTCTTGATGTAAATGAACTCACACCTACACCCATCCAGCTCTGCAGTTATCAGACCATTCTAGTTACTGATATGCAAAACACTGAATCTGCTGGTTGCATTGTGAGCTTCCTCAAGGAACATTGACCATAGCTGGGCGTGATCAGCTCCTATTGTCCAGCATAGAGAAAACCACTCTGGGGTACTTCATTGAGACATTGTTTACCCATAAACAAACCTGGTTCTACAAAAAACACCCTACCCAAGTTCAAACCCTTTTTCTGATGCCTGGACCCAGATGCTGCATGCTTCCCCATTTCCTGACTGATCCTGCTGTGGTCTTTGCCTCTCAAGCGCTCCTGACCCTAAGCTGAACAGCCTGTCTCCTGGGAACTTCTGAGCTGCAAGGAGTGATGAGATTCCCCGCACATCTTTCCCCAGTTCTCTCTCTCTCTTTAATCTACGTATAACTTTCTACTTCTGTAATCAAACCTGGTCTAGCCTTCTCCAATACCCCTACTGTAATTTTGTTGTATTGTGTTAGATTGTTTTTCTCTCCTTGTATGGCATCACTATTAGTATCCTAAGTTTTAGATACTGGCAATAAACTAACTATTATAATCAAGCTGGTTGCCAGTCTCTCTCTCTTTCCAAATGCATTTACTCCTTTGTGTTCTTGGCTTCCCTATCTTGCTCTGCAGCAATGCTTCTTTTACCTAAGCCAATGATCCCTGGAGTGCCCAAGATCCTATGGAGTTTGCTTATCGAGGTTATTGCTAGAACAATTGTAGAGTGAGGTGGGAGGCAGCTGAGAAGTGCTGCTTTGCCTAGCCTACGGAGTCCAGGGGGCATATAAGGGAGCAGCTGAAAGTGCTGTTTGGACCCAGCCTGCTCATAAGTGTGCTCCATTCTGGTGCGGTACAAGGGGCACATAAGGGTGACAGCTGACAGTGCTGTGTCACCCAGCCTGCTGAGTTCAGGGACATATAAGGGGTCAGCTGAGAATGCTGACAGCCCGGTCTGCTCAGACGCACTCAGTTAATCTAGAATGGTTGTGTGTATCTGGGGGGCGGGGTTTATTTCAATCTGAAAACCTTAAATCCTGCAGGATAGCTCCATTGGGAGGGGACTTGTAGCCATATGAACACACAAGTAACACAAGCAGCACACTAATAGAATCACATCCCCTCTTCCAGGAAGGTAACCCTAATAAATAAGCATACCCCAAAGTGACAGGCAAATCTGGTAACACCATGCAGTCAGGTGCAAGGAGGTGAGGCTGGGGTGAAGCAACTGGCCATGGTCTTGTGAAACCAGGTCTGGACGGAGAGGAAGCGAGAGTGGAGTTGCCACCATAAGATCCAGGAGCATGCTAAACCAATCACGTTAGGGCTAGCAGAATAACTGTTGCCCTGTCCCGTTTGACCTTTGGGAGGACCTCGTGAACCAAGGGACTGGTGGAAAGGCGTAACATATCTGGCCTGTCTATGAGAGCAGGAACGTGTCAGAGAGGGAGCCTGGACTGTGCCCATGGAATGAACAAAACTGCTGGCACTTCCTGTTCTGCCTGGCAGCAAACAGGTCCCCCTGCAGATGCCCCCACCTTTGGAAGATGGATCTGATTACCACCATGTGAAGGGACCACTCATGGTGAGAGGAGATGGATCCGCTGAGGTGATCCACCGGCACATTCCAGGCTCATGGGAGATGTGATGCCTCGAGACCAATGTTTTACTTCATGCAGAAGTTCTTCCTCACCCAGGGCTGAAGATCAGGCTCCTCCCTGAGTTGCTGATATAGAACATGGCTGTGGTATTGTCTGTCACAACTGCACCACCTTGCTGAGATTTGTGAAGGAACACTTGGCACGCTAAGCATACAGCCCTGAGCTCCCTGACTTTTATGTGCAGGGACAGTTCTTCCTGGGACCAGAGGTCCTGAGTTTGTTGGGGTGGGGTCCCCCACCCTAGGTCTGACGCGCCTGAGATTAAGGTTACTGACAGTTGAGGGGTGACAAAGGGCATTCCCACCATTACTGAATGTGGGTCTTTCCACCAGACCAGGGAGGCAAGGAGCAGGGGAGGGACCGTAAGCACTGCATGCAGGTGGTATCTGCTTGGGGAGTATCTGGAGGTGCTGAACTAGATAAGTACAAGCCGCCATATGCCCCAGCAGTTTGAGGCAAACCCAAGCTGTTGTGAGTGGGTGGACCATGCGCTTGGATGTCAGGACTGACATGGTCTGGAATTGGGCCTCCGGCAAGTAGGCCCTGGCTGGGGTCAAGTCAAGCACTTCCCCAATTCAATTCTCTGGACTGGGACTAGAATTGAATTCTGCTCATTTATCAGCAGGTCCAGTGCTCCGAAGGCGGCTTGGACCGTGCTGATGCTGTTCTGTACTTGAGCCTGCAAGCGACCTTTGATGAGCCAGTCATAGAGGTACGAAACCTGGATGCCTTGCCACTGAAGAAAGGCTGCTACGGCCGCCATACACTTCGTAAAAACCTGGGGGGCTGCTGATAGAACCAAGGGAAGGACAGTAAATTGATAATGACGTTGACCCACTATAAATCTGAGAAATCTTCTGTGGCCATGGAAGATAGATATGTGAAAATATGCAGCCTTTATGTCAAGGGCAGCATACCAGGCTCCTCGGTCCAGGCAGGGAATGATGGAGGACAGGGAAACCATGCGGAACCTCAGTTTCTTGAAATATCTGTTGAGGTGACACAGGTCTCAAAGCCCCCTTGGGCCTTTGGGATTAGAAAATACCAGGAGTAAAACCCCTTCCCTCTCAAGTCTTGACAATCCTCCACAGCCCCCATGCGTAGGAGGGCTTGCACCTCCTGCTCGTGAGAAGGGTCCCTGAAGCGGGATGGGGAAGGGGTGAGGGAGGGGTGGATAAAAGCTGACAGGTATATCCAACTGTCACTGTACTCAGCACCCAACAGTCTGACCTTATGGATGTCCAAACTGGGCTGAAGAGCAAAAGACAGTCCAAAAATACAAAGGGGGGGGGGAGGGTGTGTGGATCTGAAGTGGTGACTGATACAGCGCCCTCAGGCGCACCTTAAAAAGGCTAGCTTGGGCCTGCCGGAGTATCTCTGAGACCCCAACGGGGAGGCTGAGATGGACATGGGTGGCAGACATCGCTTTTCTTTTGTAGGGCTCCTGCCTTGGAGACACCAAGAACAGAGGGGTCTGTTGGGGTCTGAAGAGCTTCCTGGAAGCAGACAGAGTACAAGTGGGGCCCCTGAGTCCTTCAGGCCTTGAAGCCTCAAGTCTGTCTGCTCCAAGAAAAGCAAGGAGCCTTCAAAGGAGAGGTCCTCGATGGCCCTGGTGAGGAAGTCTGGAGGACTGGAGCCAAGACTCATGAACCCATGGAGATGGCAGGAGCCATTGTCCTGGCTGCCAGATCAGCAGCATCCAGAACTGCCTGGAGGAAGATCCTGGCCCCACTCTTACCCTCTGCTAAGGCCACCAACTCCTGTTTCAAATCTTGGGGCAGGGAGTCCCACAGATTAAAATCGTAGCTTCCTAGGAAAGTTTGCTGGTTGGAGACCTGTAGTTCAAGGCTACCTGTCGAATAAACCTTTCTTCCAGACAGGTCTAGTCTTTTCACATCTTTTTGTTTAGGGGTAGTGCTGGACTGGCCCTGTTTGTCTCTTTCTTTCATTGCGGACACCACCAGGGATCCAAGAAGGGGAGGATGCTAGTGCAGGTATGTGAACCAGTTGCTGGCACATAATACTACTTCTCTGTCCTCTTTGAGACGGGGGACAGAGAAGGAGTTTGCCATGAGGCCTTGCCTGGCTCCATCACCACATCATTGATGGGCAAACCCACTTTGGCCGGAGCTGCTGCAGCCAGGATATCAATCAGGCTGTGCAAAGCCTCTCTGCGTGACTCAATTTCCAGGCCCAGGTTCGCTGCAACCTGCTTCAGAAGGTCCTGGTGGGCCCTGAAATCATCCTGCAGAAGCAGGCTCCTGGGGCCAGTGACAGACTTGTCTGGGGATGATGAGGAGGAGGCTTGCACCAGAGGAAGGACTCCTTCCTCTTCCTCTGCCTCAACTATGTCCACTGGATTAGTCCCTGGACTTTGGTAGCAGTGTTGGTGCCGAGTGGGAAGGAGTGGAAGCCCACCTCTAGGAAACCACTGAGTAGGACCCAGGATTGGGGAAAACTCCCAGAGGTTCCAATAAGGCCACTACATGGGCCAGTGACTCACTGGCCAGGCACCGGCCATGGGAATGGCACCAATCCAGTGGGGCATAAGCCAGAGACCAGTGGAGGGCGTTAGGCTGTGCGTAGGGTTCCCCTATTCTCAGTGCTCACAGTGGAATGGTGCCCCCGGCCGCTTCCATACATGCTGGGGATCTGGGGACCGCAGCGGTGATCAGGGTGCCAGGGAGGGCTTGCCCCTAGAAGATGCCAGGGACCCAGTGCCAGAAAGACACCTGACACTCCTTGTTCCTTCCTGCATTCGGGTACTGGAGCTGGTGGGTGTCCCACTGGAGCTGGAGGGACTGGTAGGCAAAGGTCCCTAGCCATCTGGAATGCTTCCAGGTCGAAGGCACAGTCAGACCGCTGGTGCTGTGCTGGTTCCCCGGCATCGGTGGAGGAGCCCACACTGGACTCAACGCCCTAGGTGGAGCAAAGGTGCCGACGAGGACCTGGGATCAGAAGAGTGGCCTGGCATGGATCTCACTGCACTGCCCTCACCCTGCTTGTCTATCTTCTGCACCAGCGAGTGCCTTCTGCTGGTGCCCTGCTTCGTGTGCCTCTTTCTTGGCATCAGAGATGGTGAGCAGTGCCAGGCAGAGCGCAGTGCCAGGGGGGAGGTGGGGGAGCGCTTTGCACCAATGCTGAATTCCTTGGCACCGAATCGGAGAGGCTCGACTCTGAGGGTGGCTTCCATGACGATAGCCTTCAGCCTGATGCCAAGGTCCTTTTTAGTGACGTCCCGACAGATTTGGCACTTGGCCTCCCTGTGAGATGCCCCCAAGCACTTTAAGCAGCTGGAGTGCGGGTCACTCGCAGGTATTGGTTTGCCACAGGAGGTGCAAGCCTTGACCCTGTGGACTGATCAGGGCGTGCCTGGCTCCTGGGGTGAAAAGTTCCTATGCAAGAGGCACTAGCTGCACATAATTATAGGCACTAACATGGCTCGCCAAAACTAGAGATGCTAAACGATTAACTAAGAAGAGTCCAAAGCCGCGCAGCGCAAGAAGGATCATTCCAGTCACTGTCACGGGCGGTAAGAAGGAACTGAGCAGGTGCGGGACCGGCTGCGCCCCTGTATGCCAGAGCATAAGCACGCGGCTCCAGAAGGCACTTGCGCTGGCACAGTGGATACCACAGGGAAAAAGCTTCCGTGAGCGGGCACGCGGTGTGCACTCCGCTGGTGTGGACTGGATGTGAGCAAGCATTCGAGGAAGGAATTTTCCCCCAGGACAAATTGGCAGAGAGCCGGGGGTTGCCTTCCTCTGTAGCACGGGGGCCTGGGCCACTTGCTGGTTTGCTATAGTGTCACTAGGGGTCTCCGGAACTCAGAGCTTAAAACTGTGATGTGAGGCCGTCAGTAGCTCAACCAGAGGCTAGGTTGAGAGTGGGTGGGTGAGGGTCTATGGCCTGCGATGTGCAGGTCAGGTGAGCATGATGGGTCCCATCTGGCCATGGGTTTGTCCACCAAACTTGGCCGTCCAGAGGACAAAGCCAGTTGGCCTGTGGGATTGTGGGCCTCTTTCACACTCAGAGCAGAATCGGGTAGGGGGTGAGCTATGCTGCAAAGCAATAGAGCTTGAACCCCGGGTCCCAGCTTGACTCTGGCTCAGACCCTCCACCCCATCCTGGGACCTTGGGTTAGCACAAGTGGTTAGTAAACAGCTGAGGGGGTTACGCCCGTGTCTGGATTTGAACCCTGGACTTACAGGCCAGTGCCAGTTCAGGGCTGTAGTTTCCATGCGCAGCCATTCGGTGTCAGCAGCAGCTCCGAAAGCAGCACAGGCAGCCCCAGGCTGAGCCTGTAGGCGGGTGGAGGAGGAGGAGGAGGAGGAAGGCTTACAGCCCCAGGGCCCAGGATTTGCACCGTCCCCTGCCACACGGAAACCAAAGGGGGTATCCCAGGGGCAGCTCTTGGCTCCGTTACCCTTCGTGTTCAGCAGTCCCCCCGAGGCACTGACCTGAGCCCTGGCATCCCCCAACAGGGTCCCTTGCCCCCTTGCACTGCGTGTACCTGAAGAATCTTGCCCCCAGCCCCCCCTCCCCCAGATTTAACCCTTTCCTAGGCAGTCAGGACCCTGCTGATTGATGGGCTCTCCTCCTGGAGGTCAGCCTGAGGTTCCCCACAGCACCCCCTACTGCAGCAGAGGGCTGCCCCTGCCTGCACAGGACACGATGCCTGGCACTGCCAGCAAGCAAAAGCTGCACCCCCGCAGACACGCGTGGAACCACACGCAGCCCGGGGCCCTGGAGGGCAGACGTATGAAATCACCCAGGCAGAGCAGGAGCGTTGCCCGCAGTCCAGGCACCAGTGACTTGCTGTACTTTAGCTGAGATAGGGCGAGGCCACCTGGGAGCTGGCTTCATGACCCAGGAGACCTCAGTGGGGGGGGGGTGTCCCTGTCTCATTTACCCTGTCACTGTGTGAATAGCCCTCTCTGCTTGGCGCTCTTGTAGATGGGTCCCATGTCCCCCACCTCCAGCAGCCCCTGGCCTAGCCCCTTTAATCCTTCCCCCATTGTCTCTGCGCCTCGCCTCTGACCCTCCAGATTGTGCCACCACCCTCCAGCCCCAGACGCAGCCAAGGACTAGGTCACCCTTGTTCCATGCTGTGAAGCCCCCTGCCTGCACTGGCTCTCCATTTATTAGCGTGGTCCAGGACCAATTCCATCTCTTGTATCAGACCCCTTTCTAAAAGCACTCACCTGGAGTAGTGTGGCTCAATTTTCTAACCTCCCCTGCACCTGCCAGATCATTCCCTGTGCCCTTCTGGTGTTTGCAGCCTCCCAGTTTGTGATCAGCTGTTAGATTATTAACACTCCCCCTAGCCATGTGCATGGAAACACTGAACAGCACCACAGCCAGCCTGGATCCTGGCCACAGTGTGCCCTTCCCCACCCTGCGTCTCCCCAGCAGACCAGGAGCCACAGTCCAGAGCCAATGAAATCCAGAGGGAGATTTAACCATGCCCCAACTCCAGCTGGGCAAGTGCCAGACTGTATTCTAACCAGGTGCTAAGCTCCCCCCTCCCTTCATTGCCCCACCAGCAGCCTTGCGATAGGCAGATGGTCACTGAGCCAGGATTGGGGGTCTGGAGCTGTTGGCTGGATTCCGCAGCCAGCGAGCAGCATCTGCTCCCACTGAAGTGAAGGCGAGCGTGCAGCGTACAGCCCCGCCACAGGGACTGCTGAGGGCAGGCATTAGCCATCTTGGCCCTGCAGCTCCCCATTAGCTCCCACATGGCAGGAGCACGCTCGGCTCCTCTGCCCTTCAGCTTGGCAGAGGGTAGCAGGGGAGAGGGCACATGCTCCTTGCTGGCAGCCAGAATCTAAACTGCTGCCAACAGCAGCGAGAGCATGAGTGGCACCCCAAGGGCAGGGGGCTCCAGGCTGGGATGGGAGAGCGGGGGGGTTCTCTTCCCAGTTCCACCAGGGCCTGCTTGTGGGCAAGACACTGGGGCCCAGCTCTTCAGAGGTATCAAAGCACCCAACTTCCTTTGGGCTCAACACATTCGATTCCTTTAGGGACTTGGGCCTTACTTGCTCAGTGCCTCACTTTTCCCTCTATACACCAGGGCTAACAGCCCTGCGCTGCCCTACACACTCCACCTGAGACTAAAGCCCTTAAAGTCAGGGAGGAGCAGAGACAGCCTCCACTGGGCCACATGAATACGGGGGAGAGAGTGAAGGATGCGAGCAGGGCACAGGGAGCTGTTCCAATATTTTGCCAAGGAACAGGCATTTTTCAGAAACTAAGTTTGAGCAACCAGGGGGTTGCAGGGTTTTCCCCTGACACTTGGGAGGAGGCCGCTCCTGTTTGCTGCCTAGGAAATGGGCTGGGCATTTTTTCATGGGGTGAGTGCCAGGTTTTTGTCCTGCCCCACTGCCACAAGGGGTGGCTGGCAGGGTCACCGCTGCCCCAAAATCCAGCTTTTTGGTATGGAAGGTTCCATTTTGAAAAATATTCTCAGCCATCAAAAGAATGGGAGTGCCAGGAGCTGCGCAGCACCAGAAACCCCAGCGCAGCTACTTTCAGAATGCCACTTTCTTGGGGATTTCACCAGCTCCAGCCCAGGCTGGTTCCACGGGGGCTGCGAACACCCCTCCAACCCAGCCTGGGGGAAGACAACACTGGCTCCTCCCATTTCCAGCTCTGCTCCTGGCGGATCTGAGCCCAGACGCCACAGCACCCAACCAGCACGGAGGGAGCGGGTCTCCACGGAGCACAGGTAGCACTCTGTGCACGCCACCCCGCTGAGAGCTCCTGCTCCTGTCACTAACCTTTCACAGAGGGCTGGCTCCAAGCATGCTCCTAGCCCTCCCATATCCCCCCCCTCCCAGTGAGGTTTGGGCTTTTTTGTATTTTTTTTTAAATGTTTATTAAAAACAACAGGAAAAAAAGGGTTTTAAAAAGATCTTCCCAGCCCTGCCCTGGGGAAGCGACAGTCTAGCCCCAGGAGCCGCTCCCTAGTGCAGGGGGAGGCTGGCAACTGGCACTGCGTGGCATGTTTCTTCCCCTCTTGAGAGGGATGGTTCTCGCTGGGCTGCAGCCCCCCAGCAAGCTGCACGCAGCCCCCCCGTGAGCTTAGGGCAGCTTGAGAACAGGGGATGAGGAAAAGATGGAGCCGGCCCCAGGGGGAGGCCTGTGGCCCCCAGCCTTAAAGCAGCTTGGGACAGGGCTCTGCCTGTGCAGGCATCAGCCAGCTATGCGGAGGCTGAGGGACATGCCCGCCTGCCCCCTCCCACTAACCAGGGCGGAGGTGCTTGTGGTATGCAGCTAGCATGCCATGCCGCCAGCTGGCAGGCCTAGCTGCAATGCAGCCCCTGGGGAGGGGGAGGGAGCCCCTCACACATGCACACACCTGGCCAGAAACCCACTTGCCCCTGGGCTGTCCCAGGCACAGGGCCCCACAGCCCAGAAGACAGCCACACTGGGACACACTGGCTTTTGCAGTAACAGTCTGAGCCAGAGAATGGGCTGCCAAGGCCAGCAACCTCTGTGGCAAACGGCAGATCAAACGTGGCAGGCTGCTGGGGGGGGACCCGACCCTGCCTGGCACCACAACCACACCCAACTTTAAGGCAATCGTCCTGTTTGGCATCGAGAGCTGGTGACTGGGGCCAGCGAGAGCCCCTCAGCCTCTCCCTCTGGTGGCAAGGCTGCGGTTCGGGGGGGTGGGGAGCAGGGCTGGGAAAGGAGCTGGCAGCTGAGGAGATGGAGAGGGGCGTGGGGTATCACGCAGCCAGAGAGCAGGGCAGCCTCATCCCAACCCTGCCTACTGCCAGCCAGCGACAACCCCTGTAACAGCCCCTCCACCCCCCTGCGCACTGCAAGGCAGGCTGGGAGTGCAGGAGGGGAAGCTAATGCTACGGAATATGTACAGCCCCACAAGCCGGAGTCCCCCCACCCCTAGCGGGGAGGTGGGAAGAAAGGGCTCTCCAGGCATCAGACCCCAGCCACAGGGAGCTCACGGGCCTAGTGTCGTTCCCTACCTCCTTGTGACGGCTAAAGCCTGTCCCCAAAGGGCCTCCACAGGCAGGTGTGTCTGCCCTGCGCGGGAGCCTACAGGCGGGCTGTCCCGCGCCAGGCACGGCTCTATGAGTCCTTAAGCATGCTAATGCGGGCATAGATCTTCAGCGCCGGGCCCAGCTTGATGTTCATGGCGCTCATGAGGTGATCCTCCTTCAGCAGCAACAGGGCCTGCCCGTCGATCTCCTGTGCACGGAACTCCTCCGCGATCTCCTGGCACCCTGCAGGGAGCCACCCAGAGAGTGAGGGCTGGTGCCAGCCCCGCCTTCCACTGCCCCACTCCCAGAGGGTGTCCCGTCCCCTGGGCACCACTCTCCCCTTTGAGGAGCCGTCACCACCTCCCTACGCCCAGCAGATGTACGCTAGGGCAGGCTAGAACTGCAAAGGGGTGTGTGCCCCTTCTATGCTGCCCCACTTATGCTGGCGCCTTCTTCTTAGCAGAGAAAACATATCCTGGTAGTGTTAGCCCAGACACCATGGCCACATCCCAGCTCAGGTGAGGCACCCCTGTCCAAGACCTCAGCGATGGAGGCAGGCACTCAGGGTCAGCGTAGGAGAGAGGGGAGGGCGGGCGGGTTTTTCAGGGCCAGCAACTCTCTGATTTGGGGACAGATTGGTTTGCTCTCGTTTACACCTGCTCACTAGCTTCTCCTTTGGAGTCAACAAAGCATGGCTCCCCTGGGCCCACCACCGCCTGCATGCTAACTTCCAGCTCACCCCTCCTCTTCCTCACTGGGTAGCACAGAAGAGCTGCTATGCTCCATCCCAGAGCTGGGTGCATGTCAGCAGTGGGCAAAGCAACCTCCATACATGCAGGCCTCAAAGATCCTGCCGGTCCTTGCTGGTCCAGGGCCCACGTGGGCAGGCCAGGTAGGGGGCAAGGTGAAGAGCCCTCACCTGGCAAGGAGCGGATGAATTCGTAGACATCCTCTACGTTCCACTTGGTGGGCTCGCTGGGCAGGAAGTGGTGCCCGATGCCCACCAGGTCCCGCATGTGCATGTCAGGCAGCTCCAGGTCGCGCTCGCCCTGGCGCCGGCGCGAGGTGGACGAGCTGGCTGAGAGGGGAGACAGGGGCTCCTCGTAGCTCGAGTTGTCGGAGCAGCGGCTGGAGTCCTCCTGGTTGTGGTTGAGCTGGAGTGATGCTGTGACAGAGAGTGGCACCGAGCCCGTCGAGAGGGAAACTGGCGTCTGAGGGACGGCAGGGAGACAAGTCAGCCCTGGGGTCGGGGGCAGACACCCCCTGTGCAATGCCAGCTTTCCCAGACTTCTCCACAGGCGACTGGGAGCCCATTGCTCCCCCTGGGAGGCGTCCGTGTAACGGTCGGAACAGGGCAAGACTCCTGGGTTCTACTGCTGGCTCTGCGGGGAGGGCAGCCTAGTTGTTGGGAGGGTGAAGCCCGAACTCTTGAGTTCCAATCCCAGCTTCAGCAGGGAGCCAACTGTCTGTCAAGAGGTTCTCTTGGGTTCTGATCCCCAATGTCACCCCCCCCGCCCTCCCCACCAGGCCCTTACTGCTCCTCCCGGGGCCAGCTGGGGAACAGGGCTCATTGATCTTTATCATCTTTCTAGCCCCATGTGCCCAGGCCCCTGACCTGCAGCACTGATGGCCTCCAGGGGGCACTAGTGGGGCAGCGATTTGCCAAGGGTCCTGGCACGATAGACAATGGCTTGGCTCCTGGGGGAGGGAAAGATGTTAGGGTCACCACCCCAGGGTCCCCTTGTGCTAGACTGCAGTTCACCTGTTTCTTGGTGTCCTTGCTGAGGACAGGTAAGGCTCCTTTGCAAGTGCGGCGGCGCCCGTGTTGGGCCCCCCCCGGTTTCTGGAGCTTGCTGCGGTCAGGGTGGAAGAGCCCCACCCGCTTCGTGCACCCCACGTTGTACCTGCCAGGGGAAGCCAGGAGTGGGTCAGCGAAGGGGTCTCAGTTCAGCAGCCTCACATCCCTGCCCTCCTCTCCATGGTGCCAGGATGAGTGAAGATTGCCCAGGGCAGCTTGGGACCAGTCACAGCATTGCCCTGCCAGC
Organism: Mesoclemmys tuberculata; assembly: GCA_007922155.1. Classification (NCBI taxonomy): domain Eukaryota; kingdom Metazoa; phylum Chordata; order Testudines; family Chelidae; genus Mesoclemmys; species Mesoclemmys tuberculata. The sequence goes on along the minus strand of ML675630.1, from coordinate 14,993,231 downwards.
ATGTTGTGTGCGCCCATAGCCCCACCATGGGTGCAGATGATGCAGAGAGGATTGGGGATCAGGGGAGGGACTCGGTGGCTTTGCCCCATGGTGGAGATAACAGACAAAGAGGCAGGACAACACTAGGTGGCCTTGCCCTGCAGTGGCGGGGGCTCCGCTCAGTGGTGGTTACCTCTTGGCACAGGCCATGGAGCAGAAGCGCTTGGACCTCTTGAACTTGTAGGCGAAGTCAACGCGGCCGCACAGCTCACACTTCAGCTTTGGGGGGTTCCCCTCCTCTTTGGATTCTGGGGACACAGCGGGACACGGACCAACACAGACACACCCAGCTCTTAGTGACGGCTTGCACATGCCTGGCATGCAGCGGGGATCAGTCACTGCCTGGACAGCCTCAGGGACATGGTCCAACCCCACCCCCGGCATAGCCCCCAGGCCCACGGGCACCCCACCTCCCCTGGCACGTCTATGCTGGGCAGTAGCTAATACCTGCCACCCCCTGCAGGCTCCTGCGCACAGGCACCCCCCCACCCCCTTCAGCACAGCCAACAGCCCTGTAGGATCCCAGGCACAGGCTCCTCCCTCCCCAGCCTCACAGGCACAGGCCACCCACCATAGGCAAGACTGCCCTCCTCCCAGGCCACACGCCCCTCCCCACCAGCAGGCCACTCTTGGCAGGTGCCTTGGTTGCTCCAGGTGAGGGGGTTAATGGCCCTGAGGTTCCCCTCCCCCTCAAAGGCCAAACACCGGGGACACGGCTGCCCCAGAGACACTCCAGCTCTCTGGCTACCAGGCTCTTCTCTGCCCTGTGGGCCGGCTGGCCTGACTCTGGGTGCCACGGGGCCCTGCTCTAACGGATGGGCAGGCGAGGAGACATGAGCATCAGTCCCAGAGCCTGGGGCAGCACCACCTGTGGTGTTGCCTCTTAAGCCAGAAGCTTTGAGAAGCTGGAGAACATCAGGGTGTTGGGGCTCCTCTGCCTCTATGCCCCCCCCGCTTTCCTTACACTGCTCAGCAACCGTTTGCTAGTCAGCTCCAATGACTCTGCCCGTGTATCCTTCCCCCAACCCACCCGATACCAGGCTGCCAGGCCAAGGACCCTGGAAAGGCCCCAGGGGAAATGGGCCCTGACCCCCATCCCAAAAGCTTAAGAGCTGGAGGCTCCCCCAGCACAGCTGTCCTTCAGCTCCCTGCTTATCTGCCCCCTTCTTCTGCACTTCCCTTGCTCTCCACCTTCAGCATCTTTTCTCACCCCCTGCCAGAGCTACGCAGCCTTTAATGAAGCCTCAGGGCCCCTGGGAGGGGTTAAGGATCATTACCACTCCCCCATCCTATGGGTGGGGAAACTAAGGCACAAACAGGGAAAGTGACTGTCTCAGGGTCACCTAGGAGGGGAGAGGCAGAGAGAGAGAGAG
>ML675630.1:14930822-14991809 GCA_007922155.1 Mesoclemmys tuberculata | reverse complement strand
ACAGACCCCTGGTCTTGACTCCCAGTCTGCTGCTCTAACCACTAGCTCCTGCTCCCACTGCCCTAGTTCCTGCAGTTTCCCCCTGCTTTCCTCTCCTCCCTCTCCCCAGTGCATGGGGAACAGTGCCAAGAGCTGCCCTGCCCTTCCCAGGGCAAAATGGCCAACCCAGAGCACCCTCTCTGAGGGAGCATGGGGGGGTCAGTGGGGCAATTTGAGCCTCAGCACCCATTGGGCTCCTGAGGGAGCAGGCAGCCCCCGACCCCAGCTCTGACTAAAGCGACGGGTCGCTCTCTGCCCCGACTAGTGGCATGGCAGGGGCAGCAGCAGGCGGCCCCACTCTCTAGCGCCCCTGCTGGCTGGGGCCTACCTTGCAGATAGGGCTCCTCCATTTCAGAGTCAGTGGTGGTTGTATTGTCCTGCTGTGGGAGTTTCTCGGCCAAGAGGCCCTGGGCATACTTCTTCTTGAGATTCCCCACGAGCAGTGAAGAGCGCCCCACCTGGAGAGCCGGAGACACAAGGCGAGACAGGTTAGAGGGCTGCAGCCTTGGGCTGACGCTTGGCAAACCTCTGAGAGCCCTGGGGTAGCGGAAAGTAGGGGGCTAGGCAGGGCTCCCTGCAGGTGCGTGCCTGGACTAGAACGCTGGGCCTTCAGCACCAAACACACAGGCTTTGATGTGAGAGCTGCAGGAAAGCTCCCCTAGCTGGCAGCAGTGGTAGGTCTGCTAGCAGCTGTGTGATGCAGCCACTGAAGGGCGACAGCAGGGACCCACAAAGCCCGGCCTTCGCCAGGCCAGCCAGTAGGGCTGGGGGATTCGCTGCTGAGGCAGAGCAAAGCACGGCTCCTGCTTCAGGACCAAGCACACTGTCTGTGTCGTGCTCCTTGCCACCCCAGATGGCTCCCCTAGCTCTGGGCCCTGCCTGCTTGGCAGCGTAACTCAGGGGCACATGCCCTGGGCCACACGCATGCAGCTGAACCTGCTCTAGAAGGGAGGTGGAGCTGGATGTCCCAGTGTCCAGGCACCCCTGCCATATTGCACCCCAGGCCTGCTCCTCTCCGCATGCCCCAGCTGAAATCCCAGGCCAGCTGAGTAACGTTGCTCGGCTTGCCACATGCAACCATGCAGGGCATGAGGCCAGCTCGCAGCCCAGCTCTGACAGCTCACAGCAAATTGGCATTAGCATGGGCAAATTCCAGAGGCTGCAATGATTTGCCCAGCCCCACACACCTGGGGAAAGCCACCCCCCTCCTGTGGCTCCGCAGTGCATGAAGGCAGGGATTCCTCCACACAGAGTGCAGCAATTGGTGCCTCATCCCAACCTGCCCCGCTGCAGCACCCAGTTCGCACGCTCCATGCAGCCTGCTTCAGCCATGCAGCATCCACTCAGGCCCCGATCCTGCACTACCCACACGCTGCGAGCAGGCCTGGCACAGTTATGCAGGATTGGAGCCCTAGCCAAAGAACCACATGAATGCACAAGCACTGGTGAAATCCACCCTAGGCAGCACAAGGTCTAGGCACCCCTTGCATCCCACCTAAGCGGCCAGGTTTAGGAGGGGTGAGTATCTCATGCTGGGCCTCTGTGTGGGGTGAATTTCATCTGCTGCAGTTTGCAGAGGCTCACAACTCAGTCAGGTCTCTGCTGATTTTCCCCATTGACAGCTGCCAGGGAAGAGGGTGGTGAAAGATGTTTTATTTTTGTTATGAGGGAAAGTTGATTTTTTCCCCCCTAGCTCAAAAATAGCTCAACTGTTTTTTCCTCTAACGTGAATATTCCCCTTTGGACAGAGACCAGGCTGAGATGAGACTGAGCAAGTTGAGAGACTGGGGTGGGACCCTTTAACCACAGCAGCTGCTGCTCCGGCTCAGGAGCGTTTTCCACCATGCACGCTGGCTGCTGTTTTGTCTGCTCCCGACCCAAATGCTTTGGCAGAGCGGGGAGGGGTTCTTTATAAATCAAATGTCTATCCTCAGGCTGAAGGTCTGATTAGAGTCCCCCTCACCTTCCCAGTTCTAACAGATGCCAAGCACTTCTGAGCTCTCCTAGGAAGCCAAGGAGGTTAACAACACATTATTTACAAGACCCTATAGAAGTTAACACTAGAACTGAAACCGATGTCAGAAGTGTCCCCACCGGGTCATTCCCCGCCCCTCTCAAAGGGAAAACTTGCCATTCTGCATTTGCACCTATAGCGTACTGTGAATCCAAGGCTTTCAAAGCACTTTTGAATAGTTTGAATCATAATGCTTTGGTTAGTGCTCCTCACCCTCCCCCGCCTCACAAAGTCCTTCCCAAAGTCTCATTATCCCCATGGCTCACATGGGGAAACAGAGGCACAGAGCAGCTAAGGCCCACATTTGCCAAAGCAGCCATGATTTTGGGAGCCTTAGTTCCCAGGTGCCCCAGGGGACACACCAAAGGCCTGATTCCCTTTAGTGTTGAACACCCTATGTGCGTGCAGCACTGCAAACATAAGGACCAAAGCATCTAAAACCGGACACACAAATTTAGAGGCCACTTTCAAAAAGGACCCACCCAGAATCACACACGACAGTGGTAGAGCTAGGAATGGAACCCAGAAACCCTGACTCCCAGTCCTGTGCTCTAACCATTAGCCCACCCAGCCCAGAATAGCACCCTGCTGCCAGGTGAGGGTCTGCTTCCCTCCCAGCAGATGTAAACACTCCCCTCCCGGGCTGACTGAAGTGCTATGCTTAGCCTGAACTAGAGTGAGATCTATGCGGGCGTCCCAGCAAGAACACAAAGAGAAGAGAGCGCAAAGAGGGGAAAAGAAGAAGGTGCATACCGGGAACGGCTCTGCCCCCTCCTGGATCACAAACCCTTCGATAACATGCGTCAGGACCTGGGGCTTCACAATGGCCTGGGGTGGTTTATTCTCACCATTCTGGGGGGCAGTGCCAGCGACGGTAGAGGCAGAGTTTCCGGTCCCTGATGTCATGCCGGGGCTGCTGGGGTTGTTCTGCACATGAACACGGTCCTGTCCTGTCTCTGCAGGGGGGACATGAGATTGAGCTGCATGGGTGGGGCTTGCACAGAGAGGCACAAATACACACAACTAGCAACACACACCCGTCAACGCACGCACACGGCCCCCAAGCAGAACGCAGCCAGCTGGAGAGCAGTGCCCCTCACTGACAGCACACACAGCACGAGACACATGCGCACACATGCACAGGAGGTGGCAGGGAAACGGCCAGACCTCCCATCCCCTTGCTCCCCCCGGAGGGGTGGGCATGTGGCCAGGCAGTTGATCTCAGCAGGATTAGCAGCCTGTGTGGGATCTGCCCCTCTGTTCCATTCAGCCCTGCACCCTTAAGCAGGGCGGCCATTACCATACAGCTGACTTCCCGGCTTTCCCTCCGGGCAGGATGAATGGGCCTAGCACAGCAAGTCACTACCCCCGCCCTCTGCCAGCCAGCACACACAGGCTGGATTGTGTGGAGCCGAATGCGCTCCGCGAACCCCCATGGGCAGAGTCAATGGACAGAGCACACGTCCATCCAGCTGGGACTCTCCCAGGCACAATGAACAGAGGGGAGCACCAGGAGATTTCTGGGCCGTCAGCTCCACTGTGCCCTGAGGATCTGGAATTAGAGGGACCCGATCTCTACAGGAGACACGTTGAAACAACAGGCCCTGCAGAGGCCCCTCCAACCCCTCCCCGCGTGCCCCATCACTCAGGGCACGTAAGCCAGGATAGGCAAGGCAATCAAGCATGGGGACTCTGCTGATGTGCCTTCTCTGAGCTTCCAGGGGCCTAGGCAGATACCAGAGCCCTGCCCCCAGTGCCAGGGGGCAGGGCTCCCCAGCCCCATCATCTCACGGCCTTTGCTAACCTCCCCATCTAACACTCAGCAGGAGGGCTCAGCTGGCCAGGGCAGGGGGCTGGGAGAGGAGGCAGCTGGGATGCTGATGGGAGCGTTTAGTGCTCAGGGGAGGCTCCTGCCACAGGAGCACCCATGTTAATGCCATGTGCAATCCTGCATCAATGGGATCCCTGCCAAGCCAGGGAGTGCTTCCCCCTCTGCTGCAGCCCCTGGATGCTGTCCCCAACACAGGGGGCCTCCGAAGGCCAGGGCTAGGCCAGCAGCAGGGTGCACTGCAGAGATCCTGGGCTAAGCCAGACCGCAAAGCTGTCCAGGCAGCTCTAGGTTACGCTGGGGCAGCCCCGATGCTAAGGTGTAAGAATCTGTACAGAACAGAACAGGAAAGGTTGCGGCTGGAGAGAAGGGCTTACACAGCTCAGGGGCCAGGAACCAGCTACAGAGCCTTTGGGTGCTAGAGAACGTGTCTGGGCCGAGCTCCGACTGGCAGCGCCTTCTGTTCACCATGGCTCTCTGGCCCCACATGAACCAAGTTTGGCAGGTCTCAGCCTAGTTCCCACAGGGGCAAGTGTCTAATAAACACCACCACAGGGAGCATCAACCCTCATTCCTCAGCTGCAGCAGCCACAGCACAGAGGCTCCACAAGGCCAGACTCTCAGCAGAACAGGCACGCTGGGTGCAGAGTCCTTATGTGAAGTCCAGCCCCACTCCCCATCTGACAACGGCCCTTCTGGGTCAGAGCTGAACTAGAGCCAGATGAGGCCACACGCGTGGGACACCTGTCCCCCCACCAGACCCTTTAACAGAGGCTGCCACACTGGGGAGACTGCCTGGGATTTGAGGGATCTAATGTGCCGAGGGGCTGCTCCGGCCACCAGGGCAGGAGCTAAGGCTATGAGAACAGTGTGAGCAAGGCACAGCCAGGGGATCTACCGCACCTGAGCACAACAGGGCTCTGGGAGAAACCAAGGGAAACAGAGACAGCATCTGTCTCTGTGTTAGCAGCATGGAGCCCACATTAGCCACCTTTCCCATGGCAAAGCTGTGCCACCCCCCAGGGCACCCCGCCACGGTGCCTCTTCTCACTACAACTGTTCAAAGGGACGCACGGGGCAGTGCCGGGTTGAGAGCGCTGCAAAGCAGCTCCAGGGGCATGAAGTGTCAGGGGGCCCTGGAGTGCCAGTGCTTATCTGAGAGACCTTCTCAGAGTCCTTCTCGTTGCAGGAAGTCTGCTTTGGACTACGCTACCCAGAATTCCTCGCAGGAAGCAGTGTGGGCTCAGAGGCCGCCAACGCAGCAGCCCGCGACAAACCTTGCGCTAGAGCCTTCATGTCCGTAGCACGGCCAGCTCTCTCGCCCCATCACTGTGGCATCAGCACAGCTTGCATCCATGGCAGGGGGAAGCACCAGCTTCCTCTCATCCCCCCAGCGCACGCAGGCACTCTTTCCCACCCAGAGGGCTGAGTTTTCCCCTCCCCTCTTCGCAGGGCAGAAAGGGATTTGCTGACCTGAGCTGGTGAGACTCTGGCAAGGCTTGTGGTTTCACCCAATGGACTCTAAAGCAGGTCCCTTTGCGCTCTCCCCCCTCGCCTGGGCTTGTCCCTAGCGCCTCCCCGCCCCTCTTCCCAGCAAACATCAGTGCATCAGTCATTAAACATTAAACACATGCAGCAGGAGGGGCCCAATGTGACTGGGAGCAGGAGGCTCCCAGAATACGCATACACAGGCTGGGGCCTGCTCTGCTGGAGTCTCATTGGCTCCTGTTGGAGAACAATGTGGCTAGGCCAGGGGGCAAGTGGGCTGCGGGGTAACTCAGTGCCCCTGGAGAGGCTGCAGGCTGGGAAAGGTGGAAGCTAGCTGGTTGCCAGTCACGGATCCGGCGGGGGTAGGAGTGCAGGGGAAGTTGTCCCAGTAGCTGGCTGTGAGCACAGTCGGCACACGCAATGCACTGACAGCACGATGCAGCCCGTGGGTGCAGACTTTGGTGGCGTGTGCAGGCAGTGCAGCGCACAGGCTGTTTGCAAAGGGAGTGGAGTGGGCAGAGATGGGGCAGCAGGAGGCAGACGAGGGGGTTGAGAAAAGTAGGACTGGAAGGGACCCCAAGAGATCATCTAGTGCAGCCCCCGCACCAAGACAGGCCCAAGAAACCACCACCTGTGCAGTGAGAGCGCCCCCCTCACCTCTGCCCAATGACTGGAATTGGGGCTCCTCTCCCTACTGCTCCCATGTGCAGATGCAGCCCTGCTCCCCTCTCCAGCTGGCCCCACAGCCCCCATCCCATTCTAGCGTAGCGCGTAGGACAGGGGCTCCTCCGGAGAGGAGAGCAGCACAGGAACACAGACAGATTGAAGGCTCTGAAGAGGAGCCTGAGTGCAGGCTAGGGCTCTCCAGGCTTCCTACATCTCAGCCACACTCAGGAGGGCGGGGGCTGCAGGGAGGCTCCCCTCAAGCACCGCAGGTAGGCAGACTGGAGGGAGCAGCCCGCTGGTAAAGTGAGTAATGATGCAAGGCTCAGGGTCTATGCCCTCACCGAGGAGGAAGAGGAACAACACTCAACCCCAGGCTGAAAAGGAAGAGTCACAGGGAAGCCAGCTGAGGGGCAGCAGGACAGGGACACCAACACCTGTCTACTCTCCAGAGAAGGGCCCATGTGATCAGAGATCAGGTGGGGTGACTAGAGAAGCCAGAAGGGGAAACAACTGAGCCTGGAAGCGGCTGGGAAGCCTGTGAGGTTGGATGCAGCGTTCTGCATCACAAGAGACCAAGTCCAGCCACAGCAGGGCCACGGTACAGACCATGGGGTGGTGCTGCTGATAGGGTCACAGACAGACAACGGAGGCAGAGGAAGGAACAAGTAGCTTCAGGGTCATGGATCATCTGGAGGCTCCTGGGACTGGAGCAAAGTGGGAGCCTGAGTGAAGGAGAACAATGGCACCGAGGGGGAGGGAGTCAACATGCTTCAGGCAGTTTTCTGGAGCAGAGACCAAAGAAAACGGCAGATGGGGATGGAGGGGTCCAGAGCGAGTCCCAGAAGCTGCTGAACAGGGGACCAGCCCCACAGAGGAGACAATCCAGGTCAAAGCAAGCAACAGGACACTCCAGGAGGGTGGGCACAGGCCGCCCGGACCCAGGAACAAAGGATGAGGTATTAGCAAGTCCAGAAGCAGACCAAACTCAAGACTCCAGCTGCTCCAAAAGCCCAGCTGGCAGCAATGTCATCGTGAGAACATACAAGGTGCTGGCCACCCAGGAGAGTGCTCTGGGGGCAGAGAGTGACTCCTGCTGTGCAAAGGATGCTTGGGGCAGGTGGGCTGTGGGTCACTCTCGGTGCGGAAATGGAGCATCCCTGCACTCCCCCCAAGGGGAAAGCAGCATTTGCAACTGGAGCTGATCAACAATTCCCACGCCACAGGCTGCTGCGACATCCCAGGCTGGTCAATGCTCAGAGGGAGCGTGGGTGGCCACACAGCCAGGACATTAGGGACCTTCAGTTTCTCCTTTAACTGCAAAAAAGGGCCAGAGGCCTCCATCCAGTGCGGGGGCATAGCGTTGCTCCTCCCTGAGCTAGCGCGCCCCCTCCTTTAGCAAGGGGAGCTCAGCCGTCAGAGCTCACTCATCCACTTCCTTTCTGCAGAGCTTGTCAGACCAGTGGCCCCAACAGCTGCGAGGGTGGATTTCTTGTGATGCGGACAGCTGTCTGAGATCCCTCAACTCGCGGCGCACAGGCTCCTGCAGCCATTCGAGAGCAGTACTCCTGTCACTAAGAGTCCAGGCTAGAAGCAAGACTCTTTATCCCCCTGAAGCAGCAAGCCCCACCTCCCTGCCATTTGGTGAGCATTTGCGGGGAACCCCTCCCTACTCCCCTCCCAGAGCAGAAGCAGAAGGGACACAGAACAGATCACCTGGGGCCTGGGAAATCCTCACCAGAAAATCCACGCTCACTGCCTCTCTCATCACCATCTGTGCAGCAGCAATGCAAAACAGACGCTGACCTCATTCCACCCCAACATGCCAGGCTGGGAGCAGAGCAGAGGGAAGAACAGGGCCTGGCACACGTGATACTCTGGGCCTATGGCCTCTCCTGCCCCTCCAGGCCGGGTCACACAATGTAGCTCCAATCATAGTTTGGCTGTTTCACGCTCCCTTACCCACCCCTCTACTTGGAGACTAGTGTGTGGTGCTGGGGTCTTGATAGCGCCTGGGTTTTCATCCACCTAATTACAGCATGTCCAGGCCTCTCGGGCTCTGCATCAGCACCCACCACTACTTCCAGGGCCCAGGCCCCATGTTGCTGGGTGTGCACAGCGCCTGATGGAAGTCACTGGGAACCAGGGATGCTCAAGCCCTGCGAAAGCCAGGTCACAAAACGGTGCAGGCACACCGATTCCAGCAGGATCCGGATCGGGGTCTGCCCTCAGAACGCGCTCCACCGGGACCTAGATTTCCCCTGCATGCAGGGCCAGCTACAGCTTTCCTCTAGCCAAGAGGCGATCTACCCACCCGAGCCCGCAGCCCCCCGCGCACAGCCCCTCTCCCCGCATCGTCCGCCCACGGCACAGCAGCGGGGCCGCTGGGCCAGGCCGGGCCCGGCCCCGGCAGCTCCCAGGGCTCGGCTGGGCTGGGCACGGCCACGGCTCCCGCACCGCGCCGGGAACCAGGAGGCAGAGCCGCGGGCAGCCGGGCTCCCTGCGCCACACGTCCCGCGTCCTCCCGGCCCCGGGCGCCGCCCCGCCCCGCCGTCTCCCCGCAGCCCGCGAGCACTGACCTGGGCGAGTCAAAGGCGCAGCGGCCGGTCCCGCGATCCCGCCCGGGGGCGGCCCCCCCGGAGTCCCATCGCCTGCACGAGCTCCCGGCACAAACAAAGGCCCGGCCCGGCCGCCTCGCCCCGCGCCCCGGCCCTAGGGCGGGAGGGGAGCTAGCTGCGGCCCGCGGCACCCAATGCAGCCGCCGGCCCCCCGCGCCGGGGCATCGGGGGGGGCCGAGACAAAGGATCCGCCCCGGCGCTGGGGGCAGCGGAAGAGGCCCCCGGGGCCCGGCTCCGGCCGCTCCTTTGCGGCGTGGCGCGCTCTAGCTCTGCGGGGCGCCCATCCCCGCGCCCCCGGCCGGGTCGGAACCTCGCGTCTTCGCTCCGGCCGCGGGGGCGGCGCTAGGCCCGGCGCGGGCGCGGAGCAGCGGGCGCCGCTGTGGCCGGTGCGGGGTGGCGGGTGCGGGTCCGGGCGAGGCGGCGGCGCAGACAATGCGAGTGCGCGCAGGCTACGCCCGGGCTGCGGGGGGGAGCGGGGCGGGCTGGGCGCGCCGGCCTCCCTTTGTAAGGCCGCCCGGGCCACGCACGGCGGCGGCTGCCATTGGCCGCCCGGCCGGGCCCGCCTCCAATCCCGGCGCAGCGAGCCGGGCGCCTGCCCCGGAGCGCCGCCTGCGACGGGGGGGCGTTGGGGGAAAGGCCCCGCGGGGGCCCGGCGGCGGCGGCTCCGTGCAGCAGCAGGGCCTGGGAAGCGCCGGCCGGGAGCAAAGGAGGGGCCGGGGCCCGCCGGGGCCGGGGGGACAATGCAGCCCCCCGCGCCGCACGGAGCGTCCGTGGCCAGCACGGAGCGCGCCCCTTCCGCCGGTCCCGGGGCGCACGGGCGCCGCTTGGGCTTCAGCGGGGCGAGGGGTGGAGGCAGGGACCAGGCCGCCAACGTTCCACTCGCCCCGGGCACGGCCCGCGCTTTAGGCGAGCGAGTGGAATCTCAAGGCGGCGTTTCCGGGTGCCCCATCGGCACGGCAGGTTAGGCAGGCCGCGGGGACAGAGAACGTTGTGCTGGGCGGAAGGGTGCGAGGAGGGGGCTTGTTCAAAGGGTTTTCAACGACACGGCTGCATTTAAATCGTATTCTGTCGTGTGAACGTTAACAAACAAACGACGCGCACACAAACAACCCCGACGCAACTCCGCACGCATGCACCGCACCCACACATGCTCTGTACGCAAACTCACACAGCCTACCCCCCCTACACACACTGTGCACATACAGGCTGACATGCACCGTTCCCAGGCGCACTGCACAACTTAGACAACTCAGGCCCTTATAGAGATGCACTTTACAATTATATTCTAGCCTCCCCGGTGTGGGTCTGTCATGTTGTGCGACACCTCTTAGCTGGGGTGGACATTTTGTTCATAGAACAGTTGACCTCCCGGTAAAGTGAAGTCACATGAAACTTCCAGGGGCTTCAACTAGAGTTGTGGGTGCTCAGCACCACTCAAAATCAGGCTCCAGGGGTCTCAGGTTGGGCACCTGAAGAGGGAGATGCTCAGAATTAGTTGGCGTTTTTGGAAATGTTAGCCTAAGTGATGTACCCAAAACCAAGCAGCAAGTCAGTGGTAGATTTATCATCACATGGTGGTCTGAGCACAAGGCTGGGAGCCATGGACCCGAGTTTTAAATCTGGCACTAACAGTGGCTCCCCTGTATAACCTAGAGCAAAGCCCTTTTCTGCTCTGAGCCTCAGTTTCCCCATGTGTTAAAGCAAAAGTTTGCAGAATGCTCTGGCCTTTGTAAATACACTTTGTAAATATACTGAAGATTACTATGTATTATAAATCTAATGGAGCCCTGTGTTTGGAATACTGCCTTCCTCTTGTTTCCTTTACCAGCCTGACTGCTAGGAAACAACCCAGATTGTCAAGAGGAAACTGTTTCTGTGGCAATGTGCAGTTAAACTTTGCAGTGTTTCCTACATAAAGTGGTAGTTGTTAGAGATGAACAATAATGATCTCTGAGTTGGGCATACCTGGTTAAAAGGCCTCTGTTAGTGCCTATTTACTGCACAATTTGGATTGTATAAAACAAACCCTAACACAAACAGAAAGAAGTTTCCATGGCTTAAAAAAAATTAAGTCTAGTGGAAACAATGTTTTTATATTTTTCCTGCAGAGTTTGTGGCCCAAAGGCTGCAGTGCTAAGAGCTTTGAAGTGAAACAGAGGTAACCAAAGGGCACCACAGGATGCTAATGTTTGTTATTACCTGAACAGCGAGAGATACTAAAAGAAGGACAAATCAGAGATTTTTACAAGCACTTTCCCTTCTAATGACTTCACGTGGTTTGAGCAACACTAGTAAAGAAATGGCTGTTTGCAATACACAAGGTGCCAAGGGATTCCATGCAATCCACAAAGGATTTAGCTATTGCTCTTGATTTTATGTGGAGGGTGCCCAGATACTATAGTAATGGGCAGCTGGATAACATCCTAAGGGTTCGTCTACACTGAAAAGTTTTGTCAGCATATTTATGCCATTAAAAGCCCTAGTGTAGAGTTATATCGGTATAGAAGTGATTATAACCAGTGTAATTGATGCCAGTTCCCCCATATGCACATCTACACTAGAGGGGTGTGGTGGTTTCACTATATCCAGATATAGTTAAATTGGCAAAACTTTTAAGTAGTGTAGACAAGGTGATGGATTAGATTAGCTAGACAAGATCTGTCTGAGATGTACTTGGTGAAGGACCTGAGGTGGTGGGCAAATAAGTGTAACTGGCCCACCCTTGGTGACTCCCCAGACCTGCTGCAGGCCCCCTGTGTAAATCAAAACAGCCACAGCATTTGCTGATTGACATCCAGCCACCCACTTGCCTCAAGGGGCATGCCTGTAGCCAGGAGCAGCTGGAGTAGACAGGCGGTATGCCTACACCCCTTTGCCCTCAGCTACATCCCTCACTTATGTTAAGAGAAAAGGGGGGTGGCATAATTCCATCACAGAAGTGTCTGAATTTCAGTCATGGGTGAGGCAATGTACAAACAAGGCCTGATTCTGAGTTCACATACACCTGTGTAAATCAGGACTAACTCACATGAAGTCTATGGCGTTACACTGGTGTAAGGGAATGAAACCAGGATCATAGGCTATTGTGTGTCCTCTACTTTTGGGACCTTCAGAATGGGAAGCTCCATAGCAATGTGAGGAAGTAAGTCTTTATGCAGTGACTATTGGTGGGGAAGACATGGTCTACGCAAAAACCGTTCCACTCCAGCAATGGAAAAAGCCTAGACGCTCAATTCTCAGTGGTAACTGCCAATATCTTGCCTTGCTTTGGGGTACCACATTTGCTTCTCTCCACTCTAGCAGCATCTCTCCCATTCTCCAAGACTCCAGTGCTCACAACTTCTTTAGCTGGTGCCTCGAGGGGATCTGAATAAATCCACCCAGGCTGAAGTGTGGCCCAGACACAGGGCTAACACTCTCTCTGCTGCAAAAAGAGCCAGATGACCTTAAGCAGTCGCTGCAGGTTATAAAGGAGTAAAGCATCAAGATCTCCTGTCCTGTCTGCTCCAGGGCTGGTGTGGAGCTGGGAGAGTTCTCTGTCTCTCTCACATCCATGCTAACACTGAGGTTAGCAACCACATTTCCAAACTAAGGTGCTTAGCTGGCCTTACGAGGCCCCTAAGAGAAGGGCACGTTCCAGAGTTTTAGGCTCCCACTTGACCTTCAGGAACATCAGTTTGTGGCAGGAAAAAAAACCCTGGATTCTCTGGGCCTGCTTCTGTTGCTTCCAGTTCCTTTATGCTGTTTTGGAGGCGAAAGGGGGCCTGAAGGCACCCCAGGAAAACATTTGCCAGGATTCCAGGCCAACACCTCTCCCAGCCCGTGCTTTCAGGGAGCTGTGCAGGCCTGGAGGGGTGCGCCCGGAGCACTCCTGCTCTCCAACCGTTCTCTGCTGGCTGTGGCCAGCGGGGTTGTGGAAAATGAGCATAATTCAGAGCAGCCCAGAGGCTGCTCCAAATTACACCAGGGGCTGGGCAGGGCCCAGGGGCTGAGAAGCATGAACGTGGCTTAAAGCCTCCAATGCCCCGCCCGTGCACAGGAAGTGGGTAAGAAAGCTGGCTTGCTTTCCTCCTTGCTCCTGCTGGCAGCCCCTCCAAGGTCAGGCTGGGGCACATCAGGGGGGCTGAATAGACACTGCACTGCCACCCCTCCTCTCCGGCTCCGCCTGACCTGGCCCCACTGGGTTTAACTGGGGAAATCCTCGCCCCTTGCAGGGGCCCCCAAGCAAACTGAGTCAGGCAAGAGGGAGCGAGGGCCGGTGTGTGGGGAGGCAATGCTGGTGCAGGGGCTGGGCCACTACTGACAGGTCACCGCTCCTGTTGGCCAGTGGTGACGGGTGCAGGGAAGAGGCAGTCACTGGGATCAGGGGGCAACTTCACACAGCCTGGCTGGGGTCAGTCGCCACCCAGGCCATGCCTGCATTTGGCTATGAGCTGAGTGGGGCGGGCAGGGGAGGGGTTGCTCCCGTTTGTTTGTTTCAAGGTCTAGAGGTTGCACCAGGAGCCTGTTGCCCTTTGACTCCAGTGCAGGCACCTCCTCCATGCATTGCCCCCATCGAGGTGCCTCAGCCCTGTCTGGCTGTGGGCGGCTCAGTGTGCAAGGCCAGCTCAGTCCTCAGCCTCTCTGCTGAGGCTGCCCATGAGGAGGCAGCTAGTGCCCTCAGCCAGGGAGGATGCAACAAAGGCATTTCTCAGAGGCCCCCAGGCACAGGCTGATGGGAATGCCACTTGGGACTGGTGGGGGAGGGATGCCATGTGTAACCCAAGGGCGTTTGCCAGCACAGAAGCCCCGTCCATGGGCCCCCCAGCATGTGGCTGTGGGCTAGACAGCTACTGGGGGGGGGGAAATCTCAAAGTGGAGCAGCTCCGGACGTTCTCTCTGGTTGCTGGAGTCACATAACGTTCAGCCCCAGGCTGCTATTTTGGGGCTGTGGTTTGGAGTCTCGTCAGAACACAGGAACCCTCCAAAGCATGCCCTGGGGCAGTGAGAAGTGGTGGAGCTGAGCCAATGCCCCAGCAGGACCTTGTAGGAGGGCTGGACTCTTTGAAACAGGAGGTGCGCTAGGGACTCTGGCCACCTGTTGTCGGTCCCATGGCACTTTGCATGAGCATTACAATAGCTCAGGGTGTCCTGGCTGAATTCACATGCCTAGCTACAACCTGTCTCCCTAAATCTCCAGGTGCAGTTTCAATTCACTGCACTCTTCTACTTTTGCTTCCTGTCCTAAACTGTTGTGGAGGGATTTGACATGTCCCACCCCAGACAGAGCTACATTCAGCGCTCACTGGAGGGGTTCCTGTACAGATGTAAAGGAAGGCATCTTATCTAGTGATTGGAGTCAGGGACTGAAGTCATGACTCTTGGGTTCTTTTCCCTAGGCTTCCATAGCTTCATCATCTGGTCTCAAACAAGTCATTTCCCCTCTCTGTGCCTCCGTTTCTCCATCTATAGAATGGGGATAAGACCAATTCCCTATTTTGTAGGGCTTTGGGATCCCACAGGGTGCTCTAGAAATGCAAGGTGGATGGGTGCCCAGGGCTTGCCCACGCATGGGAAACCCTGCAGCTGCCCGCAGAAAGTGGGGACTTTACACACTCCAGGGGTCCTGCATGATTTCCAACAGGGACGGGTGATGCAGGCAGCAGCCTGTGCTAGGGAATACCCGTCTAGCTGGGGACAAATGTGAATCCCACAATCATCCCATCCCTAGTAGAGAAGAGCAGGTGACAGTGAGCTGGGCACAGGTCAGGCTGAAAGCACCACCTCCAGGAAAGATGCAGCTGAGCCTACCCCAGCCTCTCACATTCCCCCTCCATGCTTGGCCCAGGCCTGTGCCCTGCCCTTGGTCCTCCCCAGGAATGAACCGCTGTGGAGCAACCACTCCCTGTATTCTTGACAAAAGCCCTTTTTCCGTCCCTGCCCGGCAGAGACCAAACAGACTTGCTGGCTGGAATCAGCGCTGATGACGCACTAGTCAGGAAAACGGGAGACCCTCGTCTTCGGAAGGTTCCTCCCCCTGGTCTTAGTGCAGCCACCACTTCAGGGAAGCCAGGGATTAGGGCTCCTCAGATTGGTGAAGTCCAGTTGAGAAGCAAGCTCTGCATCTGCCCACATGCTGTGGGCTTGATTCTCCATTGCCCCGAGCCTCATTTGCACCAGTGCAAAGTGGAGGTGGAAGGTCTTCCCCCCACTCTGCCTCAGTGCGAGGGATGGGTCCAGCTGCAGGGCCACAGGGAAACGCCGTGGAATTCTCCTCCATCACAGATCCCCTCTGTGTGCAGGGGGCACTCTGCCCCAGGCCTAGCCAGGGTCTGCCCAGTATGATTCCTGCTGCGATCATGCCTGCGCACTACCTGACACCCTTGCACCCCACACACAATCCCCCACACCCACTCCGAGCGGGCAAAGAATGAGAATGGAGTCACTGGGGCAGTTATAGTCCAACAAGGGAAAATGATGCGGAAAACACGGCTTTGTTGGATAAATGATCAAACCAGCTCTGCACACCAGAGCGCCGCACACCGCAACACACAGTGCACAGCCCCATAGCACACCCCACGCCTTCACAATCCCACGCTCACCCACCCCTCCGAGACACACCCACCCCTGCACATCCATCACGCTCACAGTGCAAATCCCACAACACATCCCGCTCCTCCGAGACACACCCACCAACCCACCTCTCCACAGCCCAACACACAGCGCACAACCCCACAACCCAGTACATGACCCCCCAACGCACACACTCACAGTCCTTCCCCATACAGGCCCCTAAGGATGAGAGCACCCCTCTCCAGAAGCATTTGCTGCTGTGATGCCCCATCCCCTTTCCCTCCGCCAGGAGCAGAAGCCGCTGCTGCGCCATAGGAGGTTGTGGGGTTGGGTTCAGCCCAGTGACTCTGACAGACGGGTTCATGCCGTGCTGTGGCTTTTGCAGCCCAGGAGAACATCGCAGGGGCTTGGTGTCTCAGGGGAGCCTGGCTCTACTTAGCGGGCAGATGGCATTAATGAGGCTGGCCCCATGCTGACAGTGCCCCCGGCACTTGGCACTCAAGGGCTGACTGTCTAGGGGAACGTAACGTTTCCACCCCAGGCTCGTCCGCTGACTGGCTGCGAATCCAATTGTTCAAGACAAGCCAGGGCGGGGGACGATCAGACATTGGAATAACGAGAACATCTGGGTGTGGGGAGAGGAGCCCTCCTGCCCCAGGCACATGGCAGCTGCCCTCTGAAGGAGTGATCAGACTGCAGCGGTTCTGGCTAGGGACACTGGACTGGATGGAGGCCTTGTCTGATCTCGCCTGACAGCTCCTATGGCCATTTCCTGCCCTTTGTTATTCGCGCTCCCTGACATCACTGCAGCACAGAGGGCATCTAAAATCTCCTGCCACATCCCTGCCATCTGTGTTGTTGCTAACCATGGGCCGACTGGTCAGTTTCTCCGCCTGGCTCCCACGCACTGGCTCCCACGCACTGGCTCCCACGGGGCTGGAAATGAGGAATCTAACCTCACACTGTTTGCATTGGGATTAAAACAAAATAAAATCCTGGCAAATTTTCTGGGTTTATAAAACCAGCCAGACCTAACTGTGGGGCCAATGAGCCATGGCAGCACCCTGTAATGATGCACTGGGTATGTCTCTGCCTGGGCTTCCTCCCCGAGACAGAGAAGCCTCTGTGCGTAGCTGTGCCAAACTCAGGGTAGGGAACAAGGGATCCAACACCCATTTCTGCTCTCAGCTAGGATGCAGGAGGCCCGGAGTTGAGATGGGCCCAGGGCAGGTTCCCCCAGGCTGCTCCCGCCCTAGCCAGCCGTCAGGGGACCTTTCTCAGTGGCTGCCATGCAGGGTTAGAGCAGCAGTGCTCAGTGCGGTGGGGAAGGTGATAGCTTGAAGGAATGGGGCAACGGCACCTCGCTCCCATCTCTTGGTGTAAAGCACACGGCTGGAATCCACCCCTCCGTGGCACTTCTGCAGCACCCATCGGCCCGGCATCTCTGTGCTGCGGCCTGCTCTGCAGGGTGAACTGGACCCTGCCTCTCCAGAGATGGGAGCTGCCAGCTCGTGGGGGCGCTGAACACTTGCACCAGCAGCAATGCAGCTCCCCCAGGAAGGCAGGACTAGCATCACCAGTCGGGGAACCTGCCGCACCCCTGGCACTGCCTGGTGATGCGGCTGGTGCCACCACCCATGCAGGCCTGCTACACTGCCAGCATCACTGGCTGGGCAAGGCAGTCGCAGCCTTGGGCTTGCCATGTCAGGGTGCCCCTGCATCACTGGTGTCACACATGACCACACAGGCAGGTGCCCACATGACTGAGTCACTGACCAGGGGACCGGCTGCACCAAGCCTTCTCTGTAGCTCCTGCGAATGGCAGCAGCCTTGGGGTGGCCCTTCACCTCCTCTTCCTTCCTCCCTCCATCCCTTACCCCTTTGCCAGCATTCCTCTCTCTCCACTAGGCACCGTTCAGTGCTGCGCCTCCTGGAGGTCGGCAGGGGAAGGGGACACGGGGGAATTTACAGCTCTGCATTCTGAGCTGCTCCTGGGGCTGGAACTGCGCCCAGCGTGGATCCAAGGAAGCTGAGCGGTCGATGGGCTGTGGCGCAATGCAGATCCTAGTGGTGGCCCGCTCTGGGGCCTTGCCTCACCTGCCCCGGGCATGCCTGCTGGGCTGGGACATGGGAGGGCTGTGTGCCATGTCTGCTCTAGGGGAATTCTCACTGATGGGCCCGGTGTGCTCCTGGAGTGGCACATGGAGATCGAAAGGGGGAGGGAAGCTGCAAAGTCACTTGGGATATGGTTTATTTCCAAGGTGCTGCCCACACTCAGGAACCTCCCCCCACACCCCAGCTTGACCCAGAACACTTCAGCTCCAGCCTGTTTCCTAACCAGGCCCCTGCACCTCCCCATCGTCTGAGCCAAGACACGGGAGGTCTCGGAGCAGGGACGGGCAAGGCAGCTGCTCCTGCTAACACCCCACTGCACAGCCAAAGCTTCTTACCATGAGTAGGGGGTCTGTTGCCCTCAGAGACCTCTGGGTCTGGGGACGCGGCTGGGGGCATCAGGGCAGCCTGTGGCGGCTGCTGCTGCGCTGGCAGGGTTTCCGCATTCTTAGCAGCAGGAAGGACGTCTTTCCTGGGACTCTCCGTGATGCTGAGCTGCGGCTGTGAGGGAGGCATGCGAGAAGGAGAGTGTAACAGCAGCCGGTGCCCTGAATCCTGGGTGGTCCCAAGGCTCCCAAACGCACAGGGAGCACGTCACCCAGCAGTGAAACATGGGCTCCTCTGGGATAGAACATGGCGGCTGTTTAACCGAGCACAGAAACGTCCCACAACAGCTGAGGCCAGGAAGCGAAGAAGAATCCTGTATCCAGCTGAGTGGGACCCTGTTAACAATCAAACATTTCAAATAAGATCCCTGCGTTTCCTCCTCTGAGCCACAAGCAAACCCAAACCCGTTCACACCAGGGGGGCTTTTGACATCTCTCCGACGCCCCACCCGTGGATGGGCCGCATTCCCCGGCCATGCCACACTCACCGTCCCTACGGCTGGCTGCAGTTGCAGGATCACGGCTGAGGCGTGCTGGAACTTGCGCTGCACGGCATGATTCAGGCAGCCGGCATGTCCATTCTGAGGACCCCCGTCAGGCGCTGACTGGGCTGGGCCCACGGCTTGGAACCCAGGCGCGTGTAGGGCGGGCTGGCACGGCAGGTTGGCACTGGGTTTGTGCTGACTGGAAGTTTGGCACTGCGGCAGGTGGGGCAGGGGGGCCAGGCCCTGTGGGGCAGTGTGGCTCTGGAGCTGGACCTGCGGGCTGGGCTGTACCGCCAGGCTGGGTGTGGGCGGGGGCAGCGGCTGGAGCTGGGGCGAGGCGCTGGCCCCACCCTGGATGAGCTGTGGCTGAGGTCTGGGCTGGAGCTGCTGCTGCTGCTGGATCACGAATTGGTGCTGCATCTGCTTCTGCTGCTGAATGAGCTGGTGCGGCTGCAGCTGGGTGTACGCTGGAGGGGGAAGCACAACGCAGGGCATCCGTCAACACGAGGCCGGCGCGCTCCCAGCTGCACAGGGCAGCCCCTGCTCACGCACGCAGAACATTCGCCTCTTTGTTCCAGAGACACCTGGGCTTGCCCCACCCGCCAGCCCCCTCCAGCTGCACGGGGGGCACAGCCGCCCCCACCCCCTCCTCCCACACAGCCAGGGCCAGACTCCCTTTGGGGAGACGCCTGAGGCGTTGGACCGTGACTTCGGTGGCTTTATTGTGTCTGCCTGAGTGGTGTGTCCCTCCCTCACTCCCCCAGGCTACCACAGGGACAGGCAGGCAGGGAACAGGCATGAGGGAGAGAGCACAGGCGCTGCAGCGTTTGATCCCCCTGGGCGGGGATCCCTGAGCCCACTCTGAGCCCATTTTACCCATGGGAACAGTGGCAGTTGCTTGAATCCTTCCTTCTTCCCTCCGGCCCCTTCCCCTCCTCAGGTTGGTCAGGAAGAAGAAGCTGCACATTAACGTCTCTAGCCCTGCTAGTCAGGAAGGAAAACTTTGGGATGTGAGCCGCTGCAGTGACATCTGGCTAAGCCTGCAGGCTGGAACGCTAGAGGAACGGGAACCACTCAGCTCAGTGATGTTCACTCTGGTGCCTAATGATACGAATGTCAACCATTTTGCCACAAAATACTTTGAAATATGTGGCAATCCTGGGATTGTGGGCAGAGCTTGGATTGAGTACAGCCCCATTCCCTATCCTGTCCAAAATCTCTCCGTGTGGGAAGCAGAGAAGTCTCTCTGGGATAGGGAAACAACAGCACCCTAGGACTCCTGGTGGGGAAATGCTGTACGTTGGTGAGGCCCTGCCCCAGTCCTGGCCGGAGGGAGCACTCAGAAAGCGACAAGGTAAAACGGTGCTTTTCCCCTCCACCTCTCTGCTCGCCAATGGACTGGCTTCCCGGCACAGAGACACAGTGATTCCTGCCAGCCCTGCAGGGGGTGGACCATTCTGCCTTCTGCATCATCACCCGGGCTGCTGGGTCAGGTACCGACCCCAGAGTCCGTCCCCAGTCAGGGGCAGGCAGACGCAGGGACTCAGCTGGGATTGCAAACCTCAGGGGGAGCCAGCCACACTGGGCAGCTAGAAACATCTCCCAGTGATTTGGGAATGGAGCCCATTGGAGCTGGGCCCATGAGGGGGGAGAAAAGGGAGCACACTGGGCATTTGCACGGCTACTCAGCCGAACCTAACAGCTGTCAGGGAAGCAGGGCATTTAGCACATGGCTACAAATGAGGTGCTAACCTCATCTCCAGCACGGTGTGACCTTGTCAGTGCTGTGTCTGTGCCTCAGTTTCCCTGTCTGTGCAATGGGGATAGTAATGCTGTTCTAATCCACCAGGGTTAGGGGATCTCAGGTGCTTTGAATAGGGCTGAGGGCTCATCTAAGTCCAGAAACACATTGCCCAGCCTTCCTCTCTCAATGGTATTCTGAGGGCACCCATTGCCTGGGCATCCAAGCAGAGGACCAGGTGCTGAAGTGGCAGCCTTGGATGGTTTTACTCCCCGGAAAGGGAAGCTTGCCAGGGGGGTGGCACCTGCAGACTGGCTGTGTACAGAGGGCTGAGAGGCCCAGAGGGGGCCTGGCTGCTGGGTGGCTCTGGCGTGGGGTGCATCTCAGTCAGCCGAGTCTCCCTGGCACTGTGACCCATTTGCAAGCTGACCTCTGGCACTGGGTCTGTGGGCTTGCAGCAGGGGCCAGAGTGGGTGAGGGAGCTGGGAAGGCGCCAGGCCCAGGGACTGGAGCTAGAGATGCGGACAGAACTGGAACCACTGACCCCAACGCCCCTGGACGCTGTGCATTCGGCACACACAGGCCCCAGAAGCTCTGCAAACCCCCACAGCCCCAGCTCAGCCCAGCCCCCTGGCCAAACAGGGCAAAGAAGGCATTGAGGCTGAGTTTACACGCTCTCAGCAGGGTAAAGGTTAAAGCTGCCGCCTCTTACCAGGCAGGGCTTACCCTTGTTTCAGGGCCCCTGCTCCGGCTGTGAGCTGCCCGCCCACCCACTGCACAATTACCCAGCAGCCAGGAACTAAGTCTGCGGCAGATGGTCCCCTCTGAGCCAGTGCTCGAGGCGCCAGCACTTAGCAGGGCCATTCTGCGCCTTGGCCCAGCATGGGGGACGCAAGGGGTGCCCAGGCCTGACCGCAGGCTACGCCGCAGCCACAGCAGCTCTGGGGAGCCCCTCAAGCCTGAGCGGGGTTTGGGGGAAGGAGGGCAGATTTGGGACTTGGTGTAGCAGCAGAGCAGGGCTGAGGCCCAGTTCAGTCTTTGCATGACAGCCTGGGAGTCGAAACAGGGGATGGGGCCACGTGGAACCTGCAGCCAAGCCCCTCGATCTTAGCCAGCGCACTCAGCTGCAGCTTCATGGGGAAGCACCAGAGCCCTGAGCTGGCTTGGAGCCTGGCAGAGAAGACCAGATACCCCCCGCACACACACCCCAGCCATGTGATCTCAGCCAGGCAGCTATGGGAGAGGGGTGCCCCCAAGCTGTGGTGGGGCAAGGCTATTGTCTCCTACAGTCATCCCTCTCAGCCCTCATGCAGGCCCCTGGGGAACCCCTGCAGTTTGGCTGCATTTTTGCACTAGCTAAGCTGCTTGTAAAGGTGTTTCCTCACTGTGTGAATCAGATCAACCAGTTCTGCAACCTCCATCAGCTGGGGGTGCAGGTCTGGGGGAAGGGTCCCTGCCTGGGCTCCATGTGAGGCGCAGGGATGGGGGGGGGACACGGGTCCCTGCCTGGGGGGTTATTTCACTCATTGAACTGGTCTGAGCTGTACCAGCCAAAGCCCTCCCTTGCTGGCTAAGCTGCGGCTCCTTGAGGAGCTTAGCCGGTAGAGCTGACTGGTGCAATGTTTCTTGCATGGACCTGGCCAAAGTGCCCCTGATCCAGGCCCAGGAGCTCCAGTGCCAGGGGATCAGACTGCAGCCCCGTTTCCAAAAACCATTCTTCCTTCACCAGGCGACATCCAGGCGGAGTCAATTCCTCGGGAAGGGAATCGCAGCCCTCCCAGGCAGCACCACCCCAGGCTCTCAACTCCGGCTGCGCCCAGCGTGTCCCAGCCAGGGGCCCAACCCCCAGGCCAGGCAGGTGCAGATGCAGAAGGTCAGGCCGGGGGTTAGGGTTGTCTTGGGCCCTTTGGCTCTGCTCCCCTCACAGCCACCCTCTGCTTTTTAAATGCAGATTTGGCCTTTCTGCTCAAAATGCCTACTCAAAAAGAGGAGTTGCCATGACAACCCCAGGGCAGGCGAAGGGGATGGTGGCTTTTCTCCCAGAGCTGCCAGGTCAATGAGCAGGGCTCCATCTGCCCTGGAGACCACAGCCCTGTCGGCCAAGCGCAGATGGGGACAAAGCAGGGCCCGGCCCAGGGAGCGAAGCCAGCTGCGATTTACTAGTGCAGGCAAGAGAGCTGAGGAGATGGCCCCTGGCTGAGAGACCCTGGGCAGCTCCAGAGCTCAGCACCCACAGCACAGCACTGGCCCTGCAGTCCAGCACTGCAGCATGATCTCCACTGCACACACGCAGACCCAGCCCGGCACCCGGTCCCCATATCCAGAGCCCAGCTTTCCCCTCCCCTCCCCCAATCTCCCTGCTACTTTGCTATTCCCGGACACTTCAGTGGAGACAGTTTCACTGGCCCCACTGACCCAAAATCTCTGTATTAAACTCTCGGCTGCCGAGTAGCGACCAGGGCTCCTGCACACACTGTTTAGAGCGGGTCTCGCCTGGCTGGGCCTCAGCCCCAGAGGCTAGGTAATAACCAGAGCAATGCAGCCAATCCATGAGCGCCTAGGACCTTTCCCTATGCACAGCCACAGCACACAGCTTCACGGCTGCAGCTGGGAAGGAACTCACAACCTCCTGCCCCGAAAAACACTGAGAAGAGAGTCTCCATTTGCCTTACAGGATGTATGACACGCAAGCAATGCTGCTCTGTGCCAATAGAAGGCCGTCTCTGTCTCTCTCTCTCACACATAACACAATTAGGGTAACAATGAGCATTGATGCAACACTTATCAACTGGTTATGTCAAATATACACCTAAACCATTTTAAGTCCCAGCATTTTTTCACCATGTTTGAAGCTTTTCTATAATACCACGTTAACCTAACCATGGCAGAGTGGCCCTGAGCCGGAACCCAGAAAGTTTTGAGCCAACCAAGGGAGCCTTTCCACTCCTTCCAGATATTTTGCAGTAGTCAGGCTCAGAGCGTTATTAACCACAGACACCCTTGCTCCTAACCCAAGGTACAGAAAGACACTGTGCAGACCAGGTGGCTGTACGCTGAGAGCGGCAGCTACGCCATTAAGGGTCCTGGATTTTTTGCCCCTCTTAGCTATGGATAGGGCAGTTCATAAGACTGGATGGGGCTACTGTGATAATTGAATCTGACTGCCTGGATCGTATCAGCCCCAGGACTCGCCTGACTGCATTTCGGTTTGAACTAGAGGGTAGCTTTTAGAAAAACAACCCATCTTGATTTAAAGATTTCCAGGGATAAAGAATCCACCACAACCTTTGGTAAGTTGTTCCAATGGTTAAGTACTCTCACTGTCAAATATCTATGCCTTGCTTTCAACCTGAATTGGCCAGGCTTCCATTTCTAGTCATTGCATCATGTGAAACCTTTGTCTGCTAGATTGAAGACAAATTTCTGTTCCCCATGTGCTATAGATTGTGATCAAGTCACCTTTTAAGCTTCTTCTGGAGAAGCCAAACAGACTGGACTCTTGAGTGTATCACTATAAGGCATATTTTTCAATCCTTTAATCATTCTAGTGACTCTTCTCTGAACCAGCTCCGATTTTTCAACATCCTTCTTAAATTGTGGACCCCAGAACTGAACTCGGTATTCCAGCAGTGGTCACACCAGTGACCTATACAGAGGTAACAGACCTTCCTTATTCGTACCTATTTCCATTTATATATCCAAGGATTGTATTGGCCATTTTGGCCACAGTGTGGCACTGGGAGCTCATGTTCAGCTGATTATCCACCAGGACCCCCAAATCTTTTTCAGAGTCGCTGCTTCCCTGGATAGAACCCCTCATTCTGTAAGCATGACCAACATTCTTTGGCCCAGACTCTCAAAGCTATTTAGGCTCCTAGCTTTCATAAAATGCCTTTGAGGATCTAGGTCTTTTTTCTTAGATGTATGACTTTATATTTGGCCAAACTGATATTTGCTTACACTCAGCTTACTGAATGGTCCAGATCTCCCCATATCAGTGACCTGTCCCCATCATTATATTCTCTCCCCCAATCTTAATGTCATCTGCAAACTTTATCAGTGATGAGTTTATTTTTTCTTCCACATCACTGATACAAATGTTAAGGATCATAGGGCCCAGAACTGATCATACGGGACCCCACTAGAAACACACCCACTTGATTTACAGTTACATTTCGAGGCCTGTCAGTTAGCCAGTTTTTAATTAATTTAATCCGGGGCAAGTTGATTTTGCATCACTCTCATGTTGTGCTGTTCCAAGTTAAAAGCCTTACAGAAGTCTCAGTGTATTACATCACACATAACTTTTATCAACCAAACTTGTAATCTCATCAAAAAAGATACCAAGTTAATTTGACAGGATCTAGTTTCCCTAAACACATGTTGATTTGCATTATTTAGGTTATCCTCTTTTAAATATTTATTAATTGAGTCCTGTATCAACTGTTTTATTATTTTGCCTGGAATCTATGTCAGGCTGAAAACCCAATAATTACGTGGGTTACCCTGCCTTTACTCTTTTTAAATATTGGCCCAACCTTGGATTTCTTCCAGTCTTCTGGAACTTCCCCACTGTTCCAAGACTTATTGAAAATCAACATTAACAATTCAGAGAGCTCCTCAGCCAGCTCTTTTAAAACTCTCAGATGCAAGTTATCCAGACCTGCTAATTTTAAAATGTCTGACGTTAGTAGTTGCTGGTTAATATCCTCCTGAGTTGCTGTTAGAATGGAAAGCGCATCATCATCATATGACATGAATATATCCTTTGGCTTTTTTCACAAATACAGAACAGAAAGATTTATTGAACGCTTCTGCCTTTTCTGCATTATAATTGACAATTCTATCGTTTCCATCGAGTAACAGACCAATACCCTTTTTAGGATTCCTTCTGTTACTAATATACTTAAAAATCTCCTTTTTACTGTCCTTAACTTAACTGGACATTTATTTTTCCTAGTGTCCATTTGTTTCCCTGATCAATTTTCTCCAATTTCTTCTAATTTATATTCATCAGTACCAATTTCCCGTTTTATATACTCTTTAAAAAAAATTTTATACCTGCTTTTACATTTCCTCGAAGCCACATTGTTTTTCTAACCAGTGATGCTTTCTTTCTCAGTTGTGGGTGTGCTTTTGCAGCACCTAGTAAAATATTTTTAAACATTCCCAATTATCATTCATATTTTTCTATTTAAATTTTCTCTTTCAGCTGACTGGGTCTGTCCTTGTTTTCAGGTTTTTTTTACATTTATTATTGGTGTTGCCATAGTTCCTAGGAGCCCGAGTCATGGGCCAGAAGCCCATTGTGCACTTTTAAACTGGAAATTTTAAAGCACCAAGTATATATGGTTTTTTACTTTATTCTGTTTGCACATATCCAGTGTGATCAAGTCTTGATTGCTCGTTCATAAACAATTATTAGTTTTTAGTTCTGTGATCAATTCCTTTTTAACTGTCAAGATGAGGTCTAATATAGAATTCCTCCATGCTGGCTACAACGTTTTTTGAGTTAGGAAACGGTCACCTCTGATATTTGGACATTTTAGTACTGGCAGTACGAGGTTGCCAGCATGTCACTGAGATTGAAGCCTCCCATCATCATGCCATATTTTCCCCTACACGTCATAGATAGTGGAGTAAGAAGCTGGTCATCCTGTTCCTTAGTGTGGTTTCGTTGTCTACAGCAGACACTAGGTGCTTTATCTGTCAGGACTCCGAAGCGTAAAAATTCAAGATCATCCAAGCTGTCAGTGACTCAGAAAAAGTAATACCATTTTTGATACAGAGTGCAACCCTTCTCTCTTTTTGCCCAGTCAATCCTTCCCTGCTCTGTGCCTCAGTTTCCCTATCTTTATAACATGGTTTGAGGTTGTTGAGTGCAAAGAATTAATGAACACAGTAATGATGTCGTTTAATGATCACTCCAGCCAAGCCTCTCTGGCCGCAAGCAGCAAGGCCCATCTGTCTGGGAGACACCGCGCCACTTGCAAGCCAGCCAGATCGTCGCTTGCAGCTCCAAGCAACAAGGGATTTCCATGGTCAGCCAAGTGCCATCTGTTGCTCAGGGAGCCCCTCTGCCCACTCTGGCTCGGCCCACCTGTGCACATCTGCTGTTCTTGGCACGCACAGCCTCCTGTTTGTGTTGCCCCCTTTAACAGGTCTGCTTTGAGGTCAGACCCACAAATGCAAGGCCCCTGCAGGGGTGTCTGCTGCGAACACTCCCCCTGCTTGCTCAGGTCTGCAGTCATTGTCTGCAGGAACTGCAGCCCAGCTGCTGCCACGGCAGGAGGCGAGCATCTTATCTCCAGGCCTGGCAGATGCTGAGGCCAAGCCCTGCTCCTCACCAGAGCACAGATCCCATTGTCTCTGCCCTGGCTACTAGCCAAGGCCTGTGAAAGCCCCATCCGGGCTGGGGACACAGAGATACAACCCCATGGGCGCTGGAGAGGGGATACCCCCCACTAACGGGAAGGGCAGGAGGGACCCAGCTCCTCCAGGGCCCCTGAGAGCACAGTTGGGTGGGGGGACTGAGAAGTCAGAGGGGGCTCACACAGTGCTGGTCAATGCACCCCCCCAACATACACACTTTGCCAGGTCCCTCTGTGCTCAGGCTGTCATTTATTTATCCCCCACAGCAAAGCCGCTGTTTCCATAGCAACCAACAACCACATGGGAAGAGCAGCGACCAGAAGCCAATAACGGCAGGTGGGGGGCGCAGGAGGGAGGATGGGGGAGCACACAGGGGAAAACACACAGGGATCAGCATGTGCACAGAGTATGGGGTGAATGGGGTTACAGAGAGTGAATGGGGTCACATAGGGAGAATCAGGGAGCACAGGGAGGAAACAGAATGGGGGTGAATGGGGAGAAGGGGGTGAGCCCCAAAATAAGGCAAGTGCTGGGGTGCCAGCCCAGTTCAAGCAGCAACATGTGTGCCTACCTTCCCCCTGCTACCCCTAGGATGTTTAGATGCTGAGCTGTGCCCTCCCCGCCCCTTCAATTGCTCCGGGAGGTGGGACAATGGGGTGGTCCCAAACGGTGCAGGAGCTGGCACGAGGCAGAGCTGGGCCTGTCAGCACTGGGCTGACACCACCTCTTGGATTTCTCAACCCTCTTGTCCCAATCTCGCACACAGTGGCTTCTCTCACACTCCAAGAGCTGCAGCACTTCCTCTTTGCAGCTGGGCCTTCCAGCCAGGTCACTAGCATTTCTCCCCTGCCAGGGTATCAATCTCTCTAAACAAAAAGCCTCAGTTAGTCTTCAAAGTCCACTGCCCTGTCTGTGCCACCCCACAGCGGTGGGTAGGGGAGGCCAGGCCCGGCCTCTACACTGGGTTCCAGCCTAGGGACCCTACAATCAGAAGCTAAGGCCCCTGCGGTCCCACCCTTCTGTTGCTGTTTTTCCTATCTCCTTCCTACTCCTTTCTCTCCACCCTGAGAGGGACAGTGAACTCTCCCTCCCTGCAGCCCTTTTCTGCTCTCCTCTTCCTGGCTTTAGACAAACCCAGCCTCTTCCGGCCCAGCAGGGCTTCAGGTTCAATCAAGGCTGTATGTCCAGCCTACACCTCATCCAGATGCTGACCATCCTGCCAAGTAGCCCTTCTGAGCCCTTTTAACCTGCAGGGTGAACCCTCTAGCACAGACTGGAAAGGAATTAGCACCCTACCTGTCTTGGCTGGTGGAAGTTCACAGCCAAGGAACGACCTACGGACAGTGCTCAACAACCACTGCTTTCCCAGGGGTATCTGAAGTATCTGGTAAATGTCCAACAGACAGCAACCCTTAGCAGTCAAATTCTTGTGCTCTGCCTTGGACAGCGCCTTCCTGGCGTACATGACCGTGTCTCCTTGCCTGCAGAAGGCTGCAAATAAAGAACAGCACCCACAGGATCCTCGCTTGCATCTGTGTGCAATACAAATGGTGGTTGTGGATAAGAGGAAACCAAAATTGATGCTGACATAAGTCTGCTTCTTAATTCCAAAAATGCTTCCTGCCACGCACCACGTTCCCTCCTCCACAAGCCCATGGAGAGCTTCACTGTTGTTGTAAACCCAGCAACTAATCTATGAGATGAAATTAAACTGAGGACGCCTTGCACCTCTGCTACTGAAGGTGGCTTCCCCTTTGTCCAGATCAGAGCCGCCCACTGCAGAAACCTTGCGTCCCAAACACCTCCCCTGTGCTGTTGAGCAAAGGACACTGGGAAGGGCTCACTTTCAGCCTGACAATCTGCAGCTTCTCCAGGGCAGCTTCTAGCTTCCTCAGATGTTCATCCAATGATCTACTGCTGACACGTGTGTCGTCCAGACACGCCAGGCAACAAGTTCCTGGTGGAGTCAGCCAGCGGGACATATGTTAGCCTCTGAAATGCACTGGGGCATAGCCAAGCCCTAATGGGATGTCTCCAAATTCACAGCTTGGGCTAGGTAGAGCAGGTCATTTTGGCCTCCCTGGCTCAGTACATAGTGGGGAACCAGCCAGGTTGTGACAGCACATCAAACATGTTCTCAATCCCTGGGAGCAGCTCTGCACCCCCCCAGCTACCTCCACACCTTCTCCTCCCCCCTCCCTAGACTCGTGGGAGCAGCCCATGCACGGAGGGAGCCTTGAATGGCCTCACGCTCCCCCACCTGCCTCTCTAACTCTGCTTGAGTTGGATTGTGTCCCCAAGGCCCCAGGCAGACTGGCCTGTCCCCATCCAAGTGTCTCTGTGTGAGGTTCCTCCTGCATCTTGTTCTCTACTTTCCTCTAAGCTGCTGTTGGCCCAGCTCCCACCTCAAGTCTCTCTTCCTTCACTTCCCACCTGCCCACAGTGCCAGCACCCGCTCCCTGGGCCTGTCCTGGCCCCACCAACTGCCTTTGCTCCCTGCTAAGCTGCTCTCCCTTGCCAGCCCCTGCTCCATCTGCGGCTTCCCCCCTGCAGCCAGCTCCTGGCACACATCATCCTGCTGCCTGCTCCCAGTGCCCTCGGATGCCAGCCCTGGTCACTCTGGCTCACTCACCCTAGGACCTCGTTCCTCTCAGAAAGGCCTGTAGCCAACCTTGCTCTCCTCTTAAGGGCACTCTGGGGTGGGGAGTTACCTAGAAAGTCTCTCCCAACACCCTGGCCCCCCTCCCAGTACGCCCTTCACAAGTCCCTAGCACATGCTGCCCTGCCCCAAACACTCCCCTCACTGGAACACACGGGCTGCATGCCAGGCAATGCTAAACAGCTTCTTGTCCTGATATGTGGACACACGGTTTGTCTGGGGAACGGTTACTGTGGATCTCCCAGGGAGGGGTGGACAGGTGCAGTGGGGGCAGTGCGGCAGTGCTGTGCTGGGACAGGGTTACAGAGGGCAGGGCACGAACCACACAGCCCGCTCGCAAGTGCCAAGGCACCACGTTCTCCGCAGTGAGCCCGACCGAGATTTGGCAGCTCTCTGGTTGGCAATGGTGTGGCCGCAGCATTGGCAGTAATGGCGGGAGGCCAGTAACCAATTCGACAGGGATATAAGAGTCAGTCAGTGCAGAAGGCCTGGGCTGTTTCCTTTGGTATTATACGTAGTTCATGCTTGGCTGTCCCCATAGCATCAGTTTTCCATTGCACTCAGATATTTGCACTGATGGGGCATTACTGCATCCTAGGGGTCAGAGAGGAAGGGGAGGTCTTGGCACCTGGAAGGGGATTCAGAGATAAACACATTCACTGGCCCACAGTTTCAGGCTCTCTGCAGACTCAGGCAGACATTCCTGCACCAGTTACAGCTCCTATTTCCCAGGTTACCCTGGCAACCATAAGGGCTGAAAGATCTGCTTGGAGGGAAAGCTGAGATTTCGGGGCCTGATCCCACAGCAAGGAGCAGATCCCGGCAGCCTGTGCCAGGCCCTGTCGTTGGCCAGCAGGAGCGCTGTGTGGCCTGGTCCAGTTCCCCATGCAGACAAAGGGATCCCTTAGGGCGTGCCCAGCTCTCACAAGGCGTGGGTAGAGCCCATGGGGAGGAGGAGCTGCTGCTGGCCTGCAGAAGCCATCCCTGGACACCAGTGAGATCCCTCAGGAGCAGGGAGGGCAGAGGCCACTGCCAGCCCATTGGCTGGATGAACGGTGGTCAGGTGCCACAGTCCCCAGCTGCATAGAAGAGCAGGGCACTGGGGACTGGCTATTTGTTCTGCCTCTGACCCAGCAGCCCTTGTGGCACCGAGTCCTCCGTTATGACAGCTGCACGCCTGTCCCCAGCAGCTGGCAGCAACAGCAGCAGCCAGGGAAGGCAGGAGGTAGGGAGCATCTCCTGCAGGGCGGCATGTCAAGCTCCATCCGCAGCACAGGGGGTGCAGAGAAGGACGACCAAGGAGCCCCAGCAAGTGCCCCCCAGTGGGCAGCAACGGGTCCATGTGCTTGGGCTGTGGGACAAAGAGCAGAGCCAGCCCAGCTGCGAGCTGCCTGCCCAGCCAGAGAGATCTCAGCAGCCACGCACACAGGCAACACACACGGCCACAGAGCAGCTTCAGGCTCTGGTCTGCAGCTTCTGGTTGCCTGGTGACTGGGCTGTGCTCACCCACGCTCCCTGGATTACTCCCCTCCGTGTCAGTCTGAAGGGGCACTCACCCCTCCCAGCCCTTGAACTCTCCTACTTCGCCCCTCAGCAGGCCCTACCAGCCAGAGCGTGGCATGTGCAACAACAAATAAGCCAGGGGCCTTCGCATGGCCCCGAGCTGCATCCCCCGGGGCATCGCAATGTCTCTGGCCAACATCGATGTGCTGCAGTGCCCACGGCACCAGCACGCAGCGCCCCAGAGCCCAGGTGGGTGGCACCACGGCTTGGCTACAGAGCAGCAGCATGTAGCACCACCAGAGGAAGGGCCCGTGGCACTATGGCTTCACCACAGCGCACCAGCCTGCGACCCTACCACCAAGTACTTGGTATGGTACTGCAGCATCTCTGTAGAGCACCGGCCAATGGCACCATGGCACTGCGGTAGGGTACCACCACACAGCACCACAACATCGCCACCCAGCACAGCCGCATTGGTCAGAGGGTCTGCACTGTGCACCCCGTGCCCAGCAGTGGCTCCCACCCTCCAGCCATGTTCACCCAGGGAGAGCGGTGTCCTGCGGGATGCCGGGGGCCTTACCTGGAGCGATGAGTGGGTGGGTGGTCACTGGTGTCACCGTCCGGCTCATGGGGTGCCCTCGGCTGTCTGCACTGGTGGGCACGCAGCCATCTGCCTTTTTAAGGTGCTCTGCCGTCTGCTCAGCCTGGCATCCCTTGGCGCCCGCAGCGGGAGCTGGCCCCGCGGCCTTGCCCTGAGAAGTGCTGGCGGCTGGCTGGCCGCTGCTTGGAGCTGGCTTCATGGCCAGGGCGGGGAGCTGCTGGGCCGGGGAGGAAGCCACTCCTTGTGCTACTGTCTGCTGGGCTCTTATGGCCAAATTCTGTACCTGGAGCAGAGGGGGCCCAAGGCCTCAGCACAGGACCCAGGCACAGTCCCTCCGACACGCAGCCCAGGGGCAGGGCTGGCGGGACTGGCCCCTCCGTGCAGCCACTGCGGGGCTGGAAAGCAATGGCGCCCAGTAGGAAATGGCTCCACAAGCCTCGGGAAGCACCAGCCCAGACGCCCCTGGGCACAGCTGGATTGGAACCAGTGGGGAAAATCCCCCAGCCCCTAAAGCGTCCCTGTGGCACTCGGCCCCACACACCCGTGGCCTCCCCGTGGCACCCGGCCCTGCCTATCCACGCTCCTCCCCGTGGCACCCCCCCCGCCCCTCGCCCTTGCTCCCCTTCTGGCCGGGGACCTTTTCTTCGGGGCACTGACATCCCCAGCCCAAACCTAGCCACGGGGAAGGCGTTTGCTGATGGAGCCTCTGCGCCCTCTGGTGGGTGCGTGTGAAAGCTCTGGGCCCCCCAGGGCTCTCCTCCCCTTCTCCCCTTGCCCAGCCAGGGTGGTGGGCGGGCGGGGAGGCGGGAGGTTTCTCACCTGAGCAGTGGTGGTGGATGGCTGGGAGGTGGGGGCTGCACCGCCCTCAGGCTGCACCGCAGTGACTGTGGCCGTAGGAGTGAAGATGAGCTGGGGGGATAAAGGAACAGCACGGCCTAGGCTCCTAGCTACTTGCACAAGGTTACTTTGCTGGGCCTGGAAATTACATGAAACGTGTTGCCTTTTACGTCCCCCGCTGCTGGCTCAGGCCAAGAAAGCAGAACCCGCAGCCCCGGCTCCCCGAAGGCGGGCATGGCCACGGGACAGGCTGCGGGGCAGACAGGGCAGTAAAGCAGGTCGGGCAAAGGAAAGGCCGGGGCAGGTGGGTGTGGGGCGCTGCAGAGACTGGTTGTGTGTGTGAGACAGAGAGAGATGGGGTGAGTGTGTGACTGTGTGTGTGCAACGGGTTGTGTGAGGGAGAGACTGCGGTGTGACTGCGTGTGTTTTTATGTCGGGGTCCACATTACAGCCTTGCTACCGCAGATGTAAGTGCCCTACATCAACATAACTCCACCTCCGCGAGAGGCACATGGCTCGTGTCGGTGCAGTTAGGTGAGGCAGTGTCCCTGTAGACACTGCAGGTTACTTACATCCACTGTTGGCTGTCACTCTTGTCAATTTCATGGCTCCCAGGTGCCACATGGGCTCCAGGTGTAGAGTTCCCCCCGGGAGCCCGGGGACACTGCTATGCTGCTGGCAGGGAGCCCGGGTGGGAGTGCGGAGGGTGTGTGGGAGGCTACCAGGCTCCCGGCGGGGAGCTGTGTGCAGTGCTGAGAACCCTACATACACACATGTGAGGATGTGCACCACCGACAGAAGGGCAGTGTGGACATGAAGCATCGCAGTAATTACTGCGGTGGCTGTAAGTCAACTTGACATAGGTTGACCTTAAGTTTGTAGGGTAAACATGCTGTGTGTGTGAGACAAAAAAATGGCCACAATAGGTCAGATCAACAGTCCATCTCATGCAGTGTCCTGTCTTCCCACAGTGGCCAATGCCAGGTGCTTCAGAAGGAATGATCAGAGCAGGAAATCATCAAGTGATCCATCCCATCACCCATTGCCAGCTTCTGGCACTCAGAGCTTTAGGGACACCCAGAGCGCGGGTTTGCCTCTCTGAGCACCATGTGCACGCGTGTGGGGATGGGTGTGTGAGAGACACTGGAGGTGGGGGTGAGCATGTGTGCGTGTGACTGTGTACCAGGGGGTGTAAGACTCTGGGGCGGTGACTGAGGCAGCGACTGGATGATTGTGTCTGTGCCTGGAAACTGGCGTGGGCGAGGGAATATCTTTATTGGACCAACTTGTGCTGGTCAGGGAGAGACGCCTTGGAGCCACACAGAGCTGTGCTCCAGGGCTCAGGGTCAGCTCCTGGGACTCACGTGGCTGCATGGGAGCCTAACACATTCAGGTCCCTGGGCTCTTATTGGCAGGACGAGCTAGACAAGTGGTGCCACCGTGTGAAAGAGAGAGAGGCCCCTGGGATGGCTGCGACCCCCTGGATGGATTCCAACCCCTGGCTCCATCTGTCACTACCGACCATTCCCACTCCAGGGGCAGGTTGGTACCATGACTCGGGAGGGGGGCGGTGAGAGAGAGAGAGCTCTGTGTGTGTGCGTGCGTATCAGTGACACTAACTGTGTGTGTGACCCTGGCTGTGTGTGTGAGAGACCAGCTCTGTGTGTGGGTGGGGGGCCCCCCGGTCAACACTGGCTGGGGGAGACGCCCGCAGGTGACACTGGCCGGGGGGGGGACACGCGCAGGGGACACTGGACAAGGGTGGGGGACACGCGCAGGTGACACTGGACGGGGGGGGAAGTAAGCAGACGACACTGGACGGGGGGGGGGGGAGGGAGATGCACGCCGGTGACACTGGCTAGGGGTGGGGGGACATGCGTGCAGGAGACACTGGCCGGGGGTTGGGGGACGCGGCGCAGGTGACATGGGCTGGGCTTATGGCTGCCCCCCTCCCCCGCCCTCAGGCTTGTCCCATGACCTGGCCCCAGGAAATATTTTTTCTTTTCAAAACGAAGACCTGGCTCTGGGAGGCAGCACCAACCAGCTGCTCCCCCCAGACCCATTGCGAGTGGGGCAGCACAGCCTCACCCAGCTGTGACCCACCCCCTAGCCTGAATGGCACCACTTGGCTCGGATGCAGCCTTCGGGCTCAGACCAGCAGGCCCCGTGCAGACTGTGGCCTTGCCCTGTTCAGACTCGGCCCTTGCTCCGGTGGCCCCGCCCCAGCAGGGAGAGCCCCACCTTGCCAGGTGACTGGTTTCTGCAAATCCTGCCTCCTGGGGCCCCAGCCCAGACACAAAGACCCCACATCTTGGGTCCAGGCTGAGTAGGTGGGAGCTGAGAGCTCTGTCCGGAGCTCCCTGCACATCCCTCCAAAGGGGTGGGACTTGAACCGGAGCTTCCCAAGACACCCAAGATAAAACCTGTCACCTCTTACTCCATCCTCCTCTCTGGGGGGCTTGACCCAAACCATTCAGTGTCAAGAGCATGACCCTCTGGCACTGGAGCTACAGGGGGGAGCTCCACTATCTAGCAGCAGTAGTAGGCTCTTATCCTCTTGTGTGGCCCAGCCATTGAGGGAACCATTCTAGTAAGGAATGTCTGGTCCCTGAACCGCCCTGCCGCTCCAGAGCCCAGCAGGCCCCGAGGAATGGCCCAGTGCCCTCCCAGCTCCATCCAGGGGGACTATGGAACACTCCAGCCTCAGTCCCAGGCTCCCCACAGACCCCAGCAGGAAGGGCAGAGGCCAGAAAGCAGAGCTCTCCTCCCCAGCGTCTGTGCAAAGTGCACAGCCCTGGGAGCCACCCACGCCCTGCTAGCCCGGCAGGCACCCCACTTCCCAAGGGCCTACTCAACCAGGGGTATCCTGGACAACAGCAGCTCCTGCTGGGATACTGGGGAGGCCCAGGAGGGGCTCTGGAGCCAACTCAGCATTCAACTCTGGCTCTCTTCCAGCTGGAGCCCAAAAGGGAGGAAACACTGCCCGGGGGCAGGGGAACACAAGCAAGGCCAGGCCACCCAGAGTCTGGGATGGGGCCAGGCAGCCAAACTATGGCACAAACACCAGGGGGGGCCCAGGGCTCCCCAAGAACAGCTTTAAAGAGACACTTGGGCCCAAGGCAGCTGCTGGAGGAGTAAGGGCTGTGGGGAAAGGGAGGGGCTACGTGTCGGGACTGAGGGGCATCGGCAGAGCTGGGGGGAAGCTTGCCCAGCCCCTGTCCTATGCCTGATGCTAGCTGGAATGTCAGCTTCGTTCACTCATTTCCATGAGCTGTGAGTCCCCCTACACCCTCGCTAAGAAATGGCTTTTCCTTCAGTTCCCACCATGATGCCAGCGGCTGAGGCAGACAGACTTGCAGACGTGGTTAGATGCACAGACAGCCAGACTCACTCCCACCCTGACTGCCATGAGATGGGGTGGAGGGGAGGAGCGTGCTGAGGAACGCAGGCAATCCCAGAAGGAAGGGGCCTGTGCCCTGCTCCATCCCGTCCCTGCATGGCCTCATCTGGGGTGCCCCTGAAAGACTCCCAACACCGGCTCGCTATGTGACACCCCTAGATCCACCTCCCAGCACATGGCTCTGGGGGCCCTTGGCCACTGCCTTTCCAAGGAGGCATGGGGCCAGACCGGGACACCGCAGCTGACTGGTCAGTCCAATTTCCCTGGCGCATGTCCAGGCCGCATAGTGCTTCCGACCAGGAGCACGTTCGCTTGGGCTTTGGAGCCGCAGCAGCCGCAGGGCTGGCCCCTCACCTGCCATCCCACTTCTCCAGCAGCATGGCACCATGGGGCGTGCCAGAGTCAGGGGCATGGCCGGGACAGTGGCAGAGCAAAGGGGACTCTGGAGAAATGAGACACATGAGCTGCCGGGGCAGGGTTCAGGGCTGGTGAGGGCTGGGGTGAGCGACACAACCTCAGCCCTTTGCCAGCCTGTCACCAGGGACCGTGAAGCTGTGTGCCAGCACCTGGGGCTACGACCAGAGCAGGTGGCTCTTGGGTCACTGCTTCCCTCTGGTGGAGAGAATCGGAACTGCTCACAGGTGTGACTGTGCATGTGCCTCACTGCTGCCCTCTGTTGCATGTACAAATGGGGAGGGGGCACTATTCCAGCCCCATGGGAGGAGCAGCAGGGCCCTGACTTTTGATCCTGGGACAGGAGGGTGAGGGCGAGCTCACACTAAGCCCCCTACCCTCCTTGGTGTCTATTTAAAAGCAGCAGAGGGGGTGGGGGGCAGGTGGTGCTCGCGCTTGGCACATTCCATGCCTGCCTCTTACCATCTGGGCCCGGAGGTACATCTGGGCCTGGCTGGCCGTCAGGGCGGGAGAGGTGGCGTTGCCCAGCAGCACGGCCTGCTGAGTGATGCCCGAGGCAGCTGCAGAGTTCACGCTCTGAGCTCGGTTGATCAGCTGGGCAGCGGCAGGGGACGTGGCGAGGTTTATCTGGGGAGAGAAGAGGGAGCCGCGGGATGGGGCCCACTGCTATTCAGATCCTCCCCTCCCCACATGGATCCCCCTGCCTTTTGTCTTGCCATGCATGGCATCCAAGTGCTGATCCCCAGAGCCCAGGGGGCTGGAGGCCATGGCCCGGGGAATGGGTGCCCCAGAGCCTCTGGCCAGCAGGGGAAGGAGGGGGCAGCTGCAATCAGACCCCCTGGATCAGGATACCAGCCCTGTAGGGAGGGTGTGGGGATGGGGTGCTATGGGGACCAGGACTTTGAGGCAAGCTCAGCTCCTACAGGGGCTGAGACCCTCTTCCTCCCCAGACCCCCCCATGGCCTTCTGCCAGAGGTCTTGGCCCCAGGCCCTCCCACCCTCTTGCTCCCCTTTGCCAACGACAGCTGCACGGCCAGTGCCTGCCCCTGGGAATGCACAGGCCAGTCCATGGCAGCTGAGCCTTGCCCGACATTCTGCAGCACAGTTCGGTGTGGGGGTGAGGAACATGGGGCCAAGCTCATTTCTGCAGCTGTGGAGCTGGAACGGGCAGTGTCTGCTCTGGGCAGCTCCAGGCAGAACTGCCCCAGGAAGGTCTGGAGGAGCCAGGGATCCCATCAGGGGTTACTCGCCCCACCAGGCCCAATGCTGGGGGCAGCCACAGAGAAGACGGGCATTGGCCTGGGGCAGGACTTACCGTGGGCTGCTGGGATGGTGTCTGTGGGGGGGCATTGCTGCCAGAGGAGCCGCCCTGCCTGTTAGCAGCCAAGCTCGCCTGGAAGAGAAAGCAGAAGGTGGGTCACCCCTCCCCAGAGAGCCCAGCCCAGGGGTTCGCAGAGCTTTTCCCCTGGAACGTTTGCTCTCAAGTTTCCCGGCCCTGGCACAAAAACCAGCCTCAAAGCCTCATTCAGAACCATTCACAGCTACTTCCTGAATGAAACCTGCCGTTCAGCACATTATTCGGGGCGCGACCCCGCCCATGCAGTGCCACCAGCCTCAGCGGCGCAGCCAGCCACGGGCTCACAGCCCCCCGGGAAGGACTTACGGGCAGAGTCAGCCACTGTCTCCCGTGCCCACGGCTGGCATCACACCCGCACGGCTCCCGTTCGCCCAACTGCAGCGGGACCGGCGGGATTGCCCGATGCCAAGCGGCAGGAGGAGAGACCCAAGCGTGGAGAGGAGCCAGCAAGCTGGCTGACGCGGCAACGAGCCCTGCACGTTCGCCCCGTGCGGGGAACAGCCCCCCCAGCCCCCCGTACCTGTTGCACAGCAGCCAGGCTCTGGAGCTGGGCGCTGCTGAGGTGCTGCTGCTGCAGGGCGGCCGTCTGCAGCATGAGGTGCTGCTGCTGCGCCGCGTACATCTGCTGCAGGTACTGCGCCGCGGTGCTGGGCTGCCGGTGCAGGGCCTGCTGGATCACCTGGCAAGGGGGCGAAGGCGTGAGTCCCTTGGCAAAGCCCACACCAGCCCCGAGGGGCCTCAGCCTGGGCGGGGCCCCTCCAGCCTGGGCGGGGCCCCTCCAGCCCCGGCTGCCTTTCGC
Source organism: Mesoclemmys tuberculata (assembly GCA_007922155.1). Classification (NCBI taxonomy): domain Eukaryota; kingdom Metazoa; phylum Chordata; order Testudines; family Chelidae; genus Mesoclemmys; species Mesoclemmys tuberculata. The sequence continues at coordinate 14,953,941 of ML675630.1, read as the reverse complement.
TCTCGGAGCAGAAGGGGTAGGGAAGGGGAGGAGGCTTCTGGAACAGGAGCTCCCCCGGCCCTTCCACCCAGCAGCCACGGCTGGAGCTTTGCTAAGGGCAGGGCAAAGGTCACCTGGGTCAGAGAGCTCAGGCAGTTCTGCTTTCTTGCAGAGGTTTTCAATCTGCTTGGGAGCCACCAAGCTGAGGGCCCCCATCCATCAGGGCCCAGGGCCCGCCCACCCTGCTCAGATCCCTGCCTCCCCCGCAGCTATCCATCACCCCACACAAAGCAGGCTGACAGCTCTCCTCCTCTGGCCGTCCTGCCTGGCATCTGACCCAGGCCTGGGGCCGGAGGGAGGCTGGCTGGGGAAAGGCAGAGAACTTATGGCAAATGATGGGGCTTTTGCCAAGCAATTTCAGCTCCGTTATAGGAGGCATCTGGGTGTGGACTGGCCCTGCACCAACAGAGCGCTTACACCATGCTTCGCTTGCACAGCCGACCAGCCCTAGCAAAGCCACAGACACCCCCGGGCTTGGAGCTAAGCAGGCACTTCTCTCTATGGCCCTTAGCCCTGCAGCATCTGAGCGCCCCAGCACCTTGCTGGATCCAGTCTTTGCTGCGGTTTCTCCAGTGCTCCCAGCCCAGCCTTGGGCTCAGGGGCCAGTGACCTGCCAACAGTTTTCTAGAGGCACCGAGTCCTTTCGACTCCAGTCACTGTCAGTGAGAACGGAGTGCTCCGCACTGCCCAGGATTGGGCCCTTCACATGAAGGCTAAGAAACAACAAACACCTTTCGAACGAAGAGCTGAAACTGGGTCCTCTTGACTTGCCTGCCAGGACCTGAGTTCTAGCCCCTAGGTAGCACTTTGCAGCAGTGACCGCAAAGCGGCTTACACAGGTCAGGAACACCGTCCGCATCGCACTCATCGTGGGGAAGCTGAGGTGTGACTTGCCCACGGTTAGAGGCAGAGCCGGGAGTGGAATTCTGCTCCCCCGCGTCCCGCCGAAGTGCTTTATCCACTGCATTCAGGGGTCCGTATTTACCCTGCCCCAGCTAATGGCACGCACAAATGGCCAAGCAGAACGATTGCTCAGTTGCAATGAGCACCACCCAATTCTGGCCTCATGGCCTGGCAGGGGTGTGGGGCTGGGACTGTTCCAGCTTTGTTTGGTGTGCTGCACCTTTAAATGTCTACAAGTCCAAAGTCAGCAGGGGCAGCTGCTGCTCTGTGGCGCAGGGTCACTGAATCATGTTATGGAGGAGATGCCCGCACTGTGCTCTCTCTCAGAGCCTTTACTTTGGTTCTTTCTTGACTTGATTTCCCTTAATCCAAGTAAAAGTGAAAGGCTACCTTTGATCTTAGTGTATGGAAAACACAGCAAGCTGTATGGTGCCTGAGTCTGCAGACAGACAAACAATGGGAAAGACGCCCAGCTGGTGCCCATCAGCAGATCTCCACAGAGGTAGGCTGATTTACACCAGATCAGGGCTGGAAGCTCTGAGGGAGATGTTAAGTTTTCCTCTTTCATTTCAATGGGGCTGCTCACAGTGACTTGCAAAGAGAAAAATAAAGAGTTTGTGCCCGTTATTGCAGCTGAACGTCTGGAATGGTTTGCTCTTTTTAAAAGACCTTTTTTTGGTCATCTTGTCAGAAATCCAGCTCGTGTGATCTTTGCTCCCTAGGAGGCTCTATGGAGGACACAACTAGTGGCATTATGACATCACACATACCATGAGAGTGAAACTCGGTTCCCCCAGAGGGAAGAGCTGTCTATTCAATTCCCTGGGGATGGTTTGCATGTAACTCAAATACACGACATATCACTGTCAGAAGAGAAGTCTTTGTTAGAGATCCAACATCCCAGCACCTTTGATTAAGGAGCGAGCTAATTCCCATCCTACTTCCCAAGCCTTCCAAGGTGTCTTTCAGCCACACCAGGGACGAATATCCTTGGCAGCTTTGAGCTACCCCCACAGTTAATAAAGCCATAAAAAGAACCATCCAGACCTTCTTTGTGCATCAGAAAGAAGAAAAAAGACACAAGCCTCTTTCTCTCTATGCAGCTCACCTCCAATTCTGAGGCTTAGTGGCAAATGACATGGCCACATTAACTCTTTCAGTCCTCCCACCCCCTGGCAGACAGGCAGGGCAGGGCTGTTATCCCCATTGTACAGGTGAGGATGGAGGCCCAGAGAGACTAAGTGACTTGTCCAAAGTCACCCAGAGCATCTGTGGCAAAGGAGGAACTTGGCCCTAGGGGGAGATGCTCACATCCTAATGACTGGCCCATCCGTCCTCTCCAGCCCACCTGGGATACAGGGGTGCAGTCTGGATTTGGGTGGAAGAAGCTGTTTTTAATCTCCACAGTGACTCTGGACTGAAACAGTTCCATTCCATGTTAGATCCTGTCCTGCCATCATGGGCATAAACCCACCCAGCGGCTATTAATAGCCGAGATACCTGTAGCCAGAAGACCTTGCAGCTCTTTGCAAACGTTAATAAACGATACCTCAGCATACACGCTGGGACCGAGGCAGGTCGGAATAACCATCTCCGTTCACAGATGGGGAAACTGAGGCACAACGAGCGGACACTCCCAAAGCCATACACCAAGTCACTGGGAAAGCAAGCGACAGTAGCCAGGAGTCCTGATTCCCAGTGCCCCTCTAACCAAGCTGGCCTTAAAGTTGAGAGTAGAGATCGCTGGCTCAAAAGCAAAAATCCCCATGAGAACATTGTAGGGCTCAAAATGAAGCCTCCGAGAGGCAGGAAATCCAGAGTTAAGACAACACCGGGCAAATCGCTGCTCGCTCCCCTCTGTGCCTCACCCATGGAGCGTGTGCAGCACAGGCCAGCTGCAACACAGCTCCGCAGCAGCCCTGTTCCCATGGGCCATCTTGAGCTCAAACCTCTGGCTGCACCCTGATGGCAGATGTCGGACCCACCCTAGAGCCCTGGCACAGAGATCCCAGATCACCCCTCACATTCGCCTGACTGAAGGAGATTCACAGCCCACACCCGCAGGCCCAGAGCATCTCAGCTGACATGGGCCAATCCGAGTGCGCACTGAGCAGTTCATCCCTCACCCCTTCTCACACCGTCCATCTCTCCCTCTATATGGCACAACAAAGTTCATTCAATGGCTAAAATAACGGGTTTATGAATATGCACCAAGCCAGCCCCCTCATCCCCTCCTCTTCCCACCACGGCAGCACCCTGGGCTGACCCCTCCCGCAGGGCCCATTCAAATCACTGCTGAACAATCATCCCTTCCCTGCCCTTCTGCTCCCTGGCTGACATCACCACCCCTTTACACCATCTCAACGTCCAGCTTCCCAACATCATCCCCACAGCCCTTCCCGGCTCTGCTCCTCTCCACTCACCCACTTTCGGCTACTTCTGACATCTGTCCCCTGGGTACTGCCCTTCTACAACCAGTACCACAGCCATGCCTCGGGGCACAGAGGGCCATCCCCATGGGCTCAGCCCAAGGCCTGGGTGAGCTATGTTCCCAGAGGGCCACGCACGTGCCTTTCTCCTGAGTTGCCAAATGAGCCATCTCTGAAGCAAAGACCAGGGGCCAGAGCTGTATTCTGACCCCATGCAAGGTGAAACTTCCATGTGGGGGACCTCGGGGTGCAGCCCCGCCCCATACAGACCCCAAACCAGGTTCCCATGAACCTAGGGCTGGATGTGCAAACAGGCTGGCAGGTCGGTGGCCGTGGTTGCTGAGCATTTTTGGAAGTCTGGGTCCAGTTGTCGGCACTGAGCCATCAATAATGGGGCCCCAAGTTTCCTGCACCTTAACACACAAACTGCGGTCAGCCGATGAAATCAGCAGGCAGCAGGTTTAATACAAACAAGTGCTGCTTTGCACCACACACAGCTAACCATTGCCAAAGGCCAAAGTGAAACTGGGTTCAGAAAAGAACTAGATACATTCATGGACCATCGGTCCATTAGCTAAGATGCTCAGGGATGCACCTGCATGCTCTGGGTGTCCCTAAACCTGGGACTGCCAGAAGCGGGGAGCGGAAGATGGGTGGATCTCCAGAACTGTCCTGTTCTGTTCACTGCTCCCTGATGCTCTAGAACTGGCCACGGGTTAGAGACGGGACACAGGGCCAGCCGGACCATTGGTCTGCTCCAGATGGGCAGCTCTTGTTCTCATTAATAACGCCCCACATCACAAGCGGCGGACGCAGACTATTTAGGGGTGGGGTGACGGGGCTGCCTGGATCCCCATAAACAGCCAGGGCTGGGGCAATCAAGAGCTCGCTCTTCCCATCATTTCTTCCCTGCCCTGCTCAATGGCTTCGTGCGGCAGCCTTGGGCTGGCAGCGGCGGGCTCCGCGGGAGAGAGGGAAGGAGCAGCGGCAGAGGCGGCGGGTGCCGGGTCCAGAAGCGGGTCCCTGACTGTGCTGAGGCCCGGCCTCGGAAAGAAAAGTGCCACCCTCCCCCGGCTCCCGGGACCCCACGCCAGCTCCGGCCCCTCGCTCGCCGCACAGCCCCGGCCACTCACTCGCTGCTGGCCGCGGACCGCCGCCCTCCTTGCAGCGGGAGGCCCGAGCTGCGGGCGGCCGCCCCGCGTCCCCTCCGGCGGAGTCCGGCTCCGGGCCGGGCGCTCAGCGGCCGGGGGCCCCGCGGGCGCCGCAGCTCGGATCCGAGTCCCCGCGCCGCGCCGCAACAAAGGGGCCGCGGCGCCGCCGAGCCCCGCGCCGGCTGCCCCCGGGGCGGGAGGGACACGCGGCTCCCCCCGGCCCGGCCCCACCTTTGCCGCGCGATTGGCCGCTGGGCGGCCCCAGGCCAGAGCCCGGCGAATGGCGCGGCCCGACCCCGTCCCCACGCGGCTCCCTCCGGGCGCGGGACAAAGGGCTGAGCCGCCCCGCTCCGGCCGGACTCAGCGCCCGGCCCCGCCGCCCCCGCACCCAGCCCGCCCCCGTCGGCGGCTCCGTCGGGGGGACCCCCGGGCCGGGGGCGCGCAGGGAACGGGGTCCAGCAGCGCCAGACACGGCTGCGGTCCGGTTCGCAGGCGCTCAGCCCCGATTGTTCCAGCCTCCCCCCGACGTGCCCCTGCCCGGCGGCTCCCGCTTTCCCAGCCCGAGGAGGCCACCCCGGGCCGGCCAGGGAGAGATCTCCCGGGGGCTGGGCGGGCGAAGCCCCGGCGCCAGGCGGGAAGGGGCCGCCCCGTTCGCCGGGCAGCTCGGCCCGGGAGAGGGCGGGTTCCGCGGGCGGCATCGCCCTAGGAAAGCGGGAGCAAGCGCCGACTGGGGAGCGGCTCCCGAAACTAGCCCCTGCTTCTCGGAGGGGCGGCAGGAAGAAATCAGCGACCCGTGTCGGGTTCGGCCCGCTGCCTGCCCCGACCCAGACTGGGCACCTACCTTCTCCAACCTTCCGGAGCAGCTTCCAGCTACACTCCTGGGGCCAGCGGATTGTTTTCAAGCCCTGGCGTTGGAGGAGATCCAGTAGGTTAGCTCGTCCCTTCCCAAGCCCTCCGCCACCGGGCCACTGTTCTCATGTCGTCCAGGACTCTGTTCCCCCCCTTGTTTTAGCCCATGTGACCAACGCGGGCTCTCCCCCCCTCCGCCCCACTAGGACACAGCCTAAGGCCTGTCTCTACACGGGTGCAGGTGCAGCCATTTCAGTTAGGGGTGGGATTTTTATCAATCCGACTGTACTGGTACAAGGCCTGCCTAGCATAAACTATAGTGATTTAAGCATCGTTATACCACGCTGGGGGGAGGGGTGTACTGCTTGGACTATACTGGTATGATTAAAGCTGCACAACTTTCTAGTGTGGCCACAGCCTAAGAAATCACCGTTAAGGGAGCTTTTCTGCTATTAACATTTTCCTGTCCTCAGTTTCATTCCACTACTTCTTACCCTTACAGAGCAATTGTGCGCTAACCACCCCAAACCCTGCAGTGCTGCTATTGTGAGCCACAGTAGCTTGGATCATTTGTGCCAAATTAGTGTAAGACTCCCCCCCAGGGGAGAATTTCTATTTCCAAATACCTCGCTGAGCATTTCCTCCAAGCCAATGATACCTTGTACCCCCATGCCACAGTCCCTGTATAGCTTAAGTGCAATTTCTCCTCACCTCTGACTGCTTCATGGGAGGCCGTTAAATGCCTGGTACCTGAAATGAGCCAATATGATAGATTCTTTTATGTGTAGCCCTTAAACGGCTGGTTCTGCCTCTCCTCTTTGCTCTGCACCCTTTGGTGTTCTGTGTCCACCCAGAACCCAGTCCTGCTAAATGCTTGTAATGTTTTAACACCTTGCAATCTTTTTGTTTGCCTGACCGGTGGGCAGCCACTCTGAAATTAAGAAACAATTCAGTAGAGGCAGACTAAAGCAGAGTGAAGGTCACTCAGCTTCTACAGAGAATTGCACCACAGCTAACAAAAAGCATGGCTCCAAGATCTAATTGTTCAGTTCAGTCAGTCTAATTGCCTGTTTGTAGGGCAGTGTGTAACACCGCCAGCTGGGGACTCTAAATAATATTACAGGGCTGAGCTTCCCTAGGTCACCTTGTGAGATTTGAAGTTACTCAGTGCTTTGCAAAACAACTGGGCCTCCTGAACAGAAGAGAAAGAGAAAAAGAAGGAGACAGTAGACAAGAGGAAAGAAAAGGAGAGATGGCAGCACCTATTTGGTGTCAGGGCACAGTGTGAGGGGGGGGGCCAAGGCTGAGGAGACTGGGGAATGCTCACCCCCCCAATCTGTTATGAGGGGAGACCCCACTGAGCAACTGGGAATGCAGTCTATCTGTTGCAAAACTGGGGTTTATTTTTGTTACACTAATTTCAGTCTCTCTAATGAGCTGGAGTACATGTGACTGCCAAATCAAACCATGTGAGAAATGAGAAGCAACAGAGGCCAGTCCCAACTGGTCAGATGCCTGGCTTCTTCTCCCACCCAGAGCTCAGGACTATAGCACATCACCAAGAGAAAGGAGCACTGCAGAGGCAGCAAAGGGGGAGGAGCCCTGACATTTCATTATACAATAAGTTTCATTTCTGCAGAAGTCCATCATTCAAAACCAACCACAGAATAACAAAGCTGTATGCATATCGCACTGCTCCTGAGCAACCCTACAATAACACAGCAGCGGATGCATGGCAAACTGGAAAGGCCGCGTATTTCAGTCCCATGGGTTATTTTGCACCTAAGCAGGGGTGGGGCACAATGATCTGGTGGGTTCTGAGGAATGGCAGCGACTGGCTCTCTCCTGGAGTTGCAATCTCCAGGGGCGGCATCAGAGGTTACATTTCCAAACGACTGGCAGCAGCAGGGCAAGGATTAACTTCAGTGGGGGGAGGGGAGCAGGTGGCAGAGGGGGATGTGGAGGGGTCCCTCTTGGCAGAGGGGAACCCTGCTCAGAAGTTCCACTCAGAGGATTATAGGGTGGCCCAGCTGGGGAGACAAAACTCCCCCTGGTGATTTCTCCTGCACGAGGAATAACAAGGTAATTCAGTCCCTTCCCCCACCCACATCCCCCCTCTTTCTCCTCACACTTCTTCATTCATGTTCACCCCTCTCCCCACCCAGCCCCCGTCATTACAGCTGCTCCAATACCAGAGGAAAACAAGCTTGTGGGAAATCTTCAGGTTTCAAAGCAGTTCCCATTGTGTGGGTTGAGCTGGATCCATTTCCCGCGCTAGGTCTCATCAACATTTCTATCAGAATTGTTTTCTAAGATTTTCCTTTGCTGCATTTCTCTGGCAGGAAGCTGGGGTTTTGGTCAATGAAAAATGATTCTGATAAAAAAAAGTCAGAAAAAAATACTGAAAACTAGCACTTATGCTACACTAGCACTTATGCCTACAAAACATTTGTCTCTCAGGGGTGTGAAAAAACACACCCTTGACTGACATAAGTTTTGCCAGCATAAGTGCTTGTGTGGACAGCGCCATGCTGGTGGGAGATGATCTCCCACTGACATAGCTACCGCCACTCATTTAGGTGGTTTTATTATGCCGGCAGGAGAGCTCTCTGCCAGATGACATAATGTGGCCACGAAAGCACTCTTACAGTGGCCTAGCTGTATGGACACAGCTGTGCCGCTGTAAGTTATAAATGTAGACAAGCCCTTATACACAGAACTTCTGCCAGTTCAGCTAAGGCCAGGTCCACATGACAGACATGGCTGGCATCGATCTGTCTGTCAGGCATGTGATGAGTTGTAATTGCTGACTCACAAAGCTTTCCTAGCGTAGACCTGGATTCGGGGTTAGAATTGGTTTAATGAAACCAGTGCAACCTTGTGGGAGAAGAGAGTATCGCTGTAAGCCTGGTGCAGATCAATTTAATGTGTCCCTCTCTGGGTTTTTCCGCATGGGAAAGATGGATCAATTTCACCTAAGGTATAAAATCAATTTAGTTAAAATGGTGCAAACTCCGGTGTGGATGCTTTTATGTCAGTTTAAGGGTGGGGGCAGGGGAGGAGATTTCGGTTTAGCTTGTCATTTGGAAAGATGTCTAAGGGCACAAAAACTGTACCACTTAACTTACACCAGAATGGCAACAGCAGTACAACCTTCCCTAGTGTGGATGCAGTCAGACCTGTATAAACTCTGTCCTGGTCTACTACACCCTAGAGCCAAGGGCTACGAGGTCCAGGTCCACGCCCTGATCGTGGGGGCCCTGGGCGCCCTGGACCCTTGCAACGAGGCCATGCTGCGGGCCTGCGGCGTCGGCTGGCGCTACGCCCGCCTCATGCGACGCCTCATGGTGTCGGACTCCATCCGGTGGTCCCGGGATATTTACGTGGAACACATCACCGGCCATCGGCAGTACCACGAAGAAGCGAGCACCGCGACCTAGAGCCCCGGGAACTCTCACCGCTCTCCCACCACCCCACGGACCCCATGGGGGACGCCGCGTTGTCACAAACCTATGTACTCACCCCCTTCCACACCCCCCGCGAGCACTGTGACACGCAACTCTTCCCCCATCCTTGTGTCGCCTCCTACACTTGAAAACCCCTGCTCCCCACCCCATCCGGGACCCCTCGGGCTATGACCTCGTTCTACTCCCCCACCCCCAATGACCCTGTACTCACCGATAGCCCGTCCCCCCGCCCGGATGCCTCTTGTTCTTGTCTTGTAAACCCTCCTGTTCTCGGAAACATTAACTCCGAATAAAACCTTTAAATCTGAGCCCCTTCCAGTTGTGCATTAAGCAACGTGTCCAACATCTAACACATAAGGTTCATTGTCTATCTCCTCTCTCCAGGAGAGAACTGTCTGTGCAGCAGGAAGCTTTGTTTTGGTAGGGTTTTGTTTACATGTCCACACTGCTCTGGGTTTATATCAGTGAAGGCATGACGGAGCAGCACCTGGCACTGGAGGGGAGGTTCAGAATGGTCCTTAGTCCCCATGGGAGATTGTTCCCTAGTCGGGGACTGGCACCAAGGAAGCCCTGGTGATAACAGAGAAGCTCAGCTGTATTATACAGAGTTCCATGGGGCCTGCGGGGCACGGTTATCGACCACGGTCTTCATCCTGCAACATTAGGCTCTTTCAGGTACCCTAGCCCAGGCTTAGAGCACCCTGAAGATATGGACTGAGACCTTGGCCTTGACTCTGCTCTGTGGGAAGGCAGCGGCTGCATAAAGCGCAGGCGCTGGGTTTGATTTGATGCACTCGAGGTAGCCTGTGTTCCTGAGGAGTTAGGCTGCACACTTCTGTACCAGCTGGGTTAATGGCCGAAGGCTTCGCGCCTAGCTCTATCACTGCTGTAGTCCAGACAGAAGGTGATGAAGGTGAGAATAACACGGGCTAAGTCCTCACCAGCTCGGATGGGACAGCATCTCAACCAGCCCGAGACGGGAGGAAGCGTGACCCGCAGACGCTGCCATGGGAGCTCAGGCTCGGCGGGGAACCAGGCCCTGAACTGGCCAGTTGTGGGTGTGGACATGCTATCAGAGGCAAACTCCTCTGCCCCGAGCATCTCCTCTGTCACCTTGGGGTCAGGTACAAAGGTGCCTATCCCGAGATAGCTATTCTCACGGGGGAGGGGAATAAGCTAGATTGGTGTAAGGCACCTTTATACCAACGTAAGTGCATGCACACAAGGGGATCTTGACGTGGTGTGACTATATCAGTAAAAAATCGCACCCCAAACTGGCCGCTATTCACTAGTGCAAAACTGTGTGTAGAGCAGGCCTAAGCTACATCAGAAAGTGTCCACACAGGGGCTGGCACTGTTCAGCTAAATTGGTTTAAATCTAGAACTGATTTAGGTTAAACTAATGCAACTTTCCCATGTAGATAAGGCCCATACTTTACAGGAGGACCTAAAGCTCAAACCCAGCTTCAACCACTCTGTGTCCACACAGCAGGTGTCTGTCCCAGTTTCCATCTGCTCTGTTTGTGTCCACACAAGGCTCTGCCCCCGTCTGACTAACAAGCTGCCAGGCTGTGTGTGGACAAGGCTGAAGGCAAAAACTGTCGCTTTGAGGGGTAAAGCCAGGATCCATTTCTGCAGCTGCATCCCTGAGCCCCCAAGAAGCCTGATAGCCCCAGCCTACTCTTCAGGGTCACTCTGGGGTATTGGGCCAGGGGGTGATGGACAGCTCGGACCAGGCGAGAGGCTGCACTGGGGGAAGTGCTCAGTGACGGGGAGCCTGTGGAAGAAGCAGGCTCAGGGATAAAGTAGGGGAGTGGGGGGAGAAGAGGGGTGCAGCTATCCTCGAGCACAGGGCACCTCCCTGCTCCCCAGGCCTCCCCTCTCCCCTGGCTGAGGCAATGAGCACTCCCCAGGCTGGGGCATTTGTGGAGCTCCCAGCATTTCCTGCCAGTACTAGGGGCCTCCCTCCCCATCGGCAATGCCCCTTCCCCAGCTCCACCAATCTCACATTAAATCTCTTTTGGGAAATGTCTTAATGTTCTGAAACCATCTAGCGTGCAGGAAGGACATTCCTGGGGGTGTGTGGGGGGGTTGGGAAGTGGGTGTGAAAGGCCACCACTTCCCCCCGGTTACCTCAGTGCAGATTGTCTATCTCAGCAGAAACTGGGGCAAGTAGCGCCAGGGCCATGCCCCTAGATATGCTGCATATGCACACATACTACACACACTGCACGCTGCACACACTGCACATGCACCCTACACACACAGACATGCTGCGCACACACATGCTACACACACGGATGCTACACTCACACACACTACAATCACAGACCCGCTGCGCACACATGCAGCGCACACAGTGCATGCAAACACTTCAGACACACACATCACGCACACAGAGACACACTGCACGTTCACACATGCTACACACACACGGACTTGCTGCACCCACATGCAGCATACACACAATGCATGCAAATTTCAGACCTACATGCTGTATACACATACACTGTGTGTGCACACACACCTGATCCACACACACGCTACACATCTGGGTGCCCAGTGAGGGCCTTGCCTGGGGAGTTGGGGACATGTACACCATCACTTCTCCTCCCGCCCCTACCCCAGGCCCAGTCACCCCCGCACAATGACGAGGTTGCCTCATAACATGGAGATAAGTAACAATCAGGGGAGCCCTCTACCACCCCACTGGCTGTCCTGGGCTGAAGCGGCACTCTGGGCAGCGGGGTGGATCTGTCACCCCAGGCAGGGTGTCAATATGGATCTTTTGGATATTGTGGGGTACTTCCAGCACTTGGCCAGCATTCTGGGCCAGCACTTGGGGCTGCCTTTTAAACACATTAAATAAATACATGGGCCCCTCCAGCAAGTGTGCACGCCTCATAGAACTGATCCATCTGCCTCCCCCTAGGCCCTGGGGCCCCAGAGCATGACCCCGCCACCAACGTTTGTATAAGAAGTTGGTTATAACAGCAATGGCCCTTTGCTGCCTGCTCTGCTGCCTGCTGACAGCCAGGGCTTGTGACCCAGGGCCTCTATTTGCAAGAACAGCTCGGCCGCCCTGTAGGTATTCCTGGGTGTATCACACCCACAGCTGGAAAACCCGGCTGCGTTCAGGGCTCTGCCTCAGAGAGTTCGCAGTGAGGTAGCTGAATATACCAGATAGATTATTAGCCCCAATTTAAGGAGGGGGAGGGAAACTGAGGCACAGAGCCAGACATGTGAAGAGTCAATGGCAGAGCCAGGGCTGACACCCACATCACCTGAGTGGTAGGCCAGTGCCTGAACCTCCCGACCATCCATCGGGGACTCTGTGTGGTGGCTACTGGCCTCCAAGGATGGATCACCCCATACCCTCTCAGGCACTTATTTTCTCAGCCCATCTTCTGAACTGGCTTATCAACCTCTAATGATTATCCTCCTCCCCCGTTGCTTCCCCCAGCCCCTTGCCTGGGGCACTTCCCTCTCTTCCTTTCCTTGGTTAATTCCCATCCCTCCCCCTCTCTTTCACTCCTTTGTTACTGTCCAGCCTAGCTCTCCCCTCCTGCTCAGTCTGCCCCTCCCTTACTCTCTCCACCCAGGAGAGGGGGGGTTAGAAGAAATAACAGACCAAAGGGCTAGGAAGGGCACAGAACAGCTGGGAGTCAGGGCTGACCCGCCGTTTCCCCAGGGTGCAGGGAGAGTGGAACTGACCCTGGGAGGTTCCCAGCTCAGACATAGAATCACCCCTGGGAGCTCAGGGCACAGGATTCAGAGCCGGCCTGGAGCTGGGGCACTTCCAGAGCTCCTGGGGAGGCTGGGATAGAGCTAAAGGGGGCAGTGGGGGCGACTGCCCCCAGTGGCCTTTCACATACGTGCGGCGCCTTTCCAAGCGCTTTACACAGCTGATTGGTGGCGGTGGATGACATGCACATTCACTCCGGCTGGAGAGCAAACCCACTATGCATGCACTCGGTAGCAGCTGCTGTCGGGTGGCTGGGCCTGGGCCCTGCTCCGCCATGACAGAGAGGCGGTCAGGCCAGACCCAAATGACGCTGGCACCCCGTGTGCCAGGTCGTAATTGCCGGAGCCGACCCAGCCCTGCAGGACTAGAGCCATGACCGACAGATGAGGCCTGGCGGGCTCACTCTCCAGCCACCCCCTCTGCACCGGGCCAGGAGCAGGGCTGTGGTTCTGTGTGCGGGTGCTGCTGCGCACCGTAGGTGGGCACAGAAGAGGTGGGGGAGGAGATGTGCACCCATGGAGCAGGGAGACACCACCAACATCCAGCGCCCTTGGGTGCAAAACCTGGCCCCGCTGCTACTGGGCTGCCCTCAAGTGTCTAATGCTGGGCACCCAGTCACTGGCACACGTGAACTATGGGCCCCTTGATGGCCAGCTCTCTCGCCAGGGGCCTCGAGTCCAGTAGAGGCCACTGCCTGGTAACGTTCCTGCAGCCTGGCGGGGGCTGCTGCAAGCAGTGGGTCAGAAGGGCCCTGTGATTATCCCTGCTCCCGCAGCAAAGCCTGGCAACCTCACAAAGTCTGGAGCTGTGGCGGGAACCAGTGGGGACTGGGAGCCCAAGGCCCTTGCTGAGACCAGGAGCGCCCTAATATTGTGTGCGGGTGTTATGAGCAGTGTGTGCGTATATGCATGTGCTTGGGGTGTGGCTGTGCACACGGCTTGTACATGTGTGTGCAGCACATATTGTCCTTTGGGCATGGGCATGTGTGTGCATGGTCTGTGTGTGCGCACACGTGCTCGTATGGGTGTGCTCTGCATGTGCCTGCTCCCCCAGCCCCTAGCTCAGGGCTCTGCGCACTGATTGTCCCCTAGCTGGAGACAGCTCCCTGCCCAAGCAGGGAGAAATTCCAAGTGCACAGGAAGAAAAGCGACCCCAGGGTTCATGAGTGGGAAAGTCCCTCTGGCTCCAGCAGAGAAGCTGCCCCTGGATGACCCAGCTATGGAACCTAGCTGAGGGAGCCCACTCGCTGCTAAACCTATCAGGTAGGAGAGTCATTTCTATAGCAACCTGTGGGGCTCAGGCCTATAGGACTTTTCCAAGGCCCCAGCAGAGGAGAAAGAACCAGGATGGGGTAAAGACCCTGGACTAATAGAAGTGACTATCCAGACAACCCCATGTCCTCATAGAATGCCAATGGGGAGGGTGCACGTGTCCCTCATCTCACTTGGGAGGAGGCACTGAAGGGCTCGGGTGTATAGAGCCCCACTGGTACCAAGGGATCACGAATACATGCAGTACAGATGTAGACCATGAACAGAACCTAGCTCCCCGCCCCTCTACCAAGAGGCACCCCAGCCTAATACCTTACCCTATTAAATATTAATTCAAGTCTGTCTGTACTTGGTATAATTTTGAGATTGTTTGTAAATGTCTGTACCATGTCCACTGGCCAGTCTATCTGTTAGTTTTACCTGCTTCTAATCTCTCTCTCTATATATATTTGTAAAAATCCTATCTTAAATACAAAAAGCCACACTGTGCATTGCAATGTTTGTATCTAATTGTAAAAGATATTGTCAAAGTGAATGTGAATTCGTCAGCTAGGAGCTGGCACTGAGTGATAGAAGTGTGAATGGCTGAGCAATTGAGTTGAGTGGAGTGATTGAACAATTGGTCTGAGTGAGGGGCATCAAAACAGACAAGAAAACACCAGCCTCACCTAAAAATGTTTGAAGGAAGACGAAAGGAGTGAAGATAATAGCAACTGGCCGAAGAGGAGTCCACCCTGAAACTGTTGGAGCCAGCCCATTTCAAAGGACAAAATCTGATCAGGCTTGCAACAATGTGGGTGATTGAGGATCACACCAAAGATGCAGTTGCAGCATGACAGTGCAAAACCCATAGAGATACATGGGGTCCTTTCCCTATAAAATGGGACAGAAAGATGAAGGCTGGAGGTTCAGGTCTACGAATCACACCAGCCAGGAGTACCGATGCGCATCGGCAGAACCTTGCTCCTCACCCTCGTGCTACAGTCACCTGGCCAGTGACTACCATGAGCACCTGGAGGCTGGTAACTATAACATCTGTGGGACTCCTGTGTATGTCTGTCTGCCTCCCTGTCTATGTGTGCCTGTCAGTGTGTATGACTGTGAATGAAAGTTGGAATTGAAACATGTGTCAAGAATCTCTGTCATTGGAATATTGATATAACGTTAATACTATTTCCATAGTGCTTGCATTGATTGATACTATTTAGTTAAAGCACAGTATTGATGGTGTTGCAGTGTGGATACTTTTCTTTTCTTTGATACTATTTACCAAGTTTCCATATTCACAATAAATGAGGCTTGTTGCCTTATCCCCTAAAAAGATCCTGTGATATTTGTTACTTGGGTAACACAGAGCTCATGCCGTCAGTGCGGGGTCTCCAAGAGGCCATGAAAAGGATTGTGAGAGTTGCCTGGTATTTTCTCCCATCCCAGCCACTCAGGAGTGACGCTCTCCTAGGGCCCTCTAGATGCGGCCCATCCCTTGGCACCATTCCCCTGCAGCAGCACAGCCGGGCTCCCACCCCCACCCCGCAGTCCCTTACCTGGACGGTCTGGCGATCCGGGATCCCGCTGTACACAGAGAGCTGGGGCCCTGGCTGGCGCCCGTTACTGCTGCTGCTGGTGCTGGTGCTGCTGGCGCTGCTGGAAGAAGGCGGGACCTGCAGTTGCTCATTCTCCATGGTAACCGCCCTGGGCACCAGTTGGGGCAGCAAGAAGGAAACGCCAAGGCCGAGGTGGTGGGAAAGGGGATTCTGGCCAGGTTAGAGCTGGAAAGAGACAAAGGCAGGGTCAGGCTGCGGGCAGGAAGGAGTCCCAACCCCTCAAATCCCATCATTGGGGCACTGACCCCCCCTAGCAGCCCACGGCTGATGAGATGTTGCAGCCAATGAGGTGCTCAGGGGCCATATTCTCTGCTGCATGCAGCTGGGCTGTTGTTAGAGCAGATATGGACCATCTCTGGATGCAGGTAAGAACAGCCTTGGGGCTGCTCTAAATTGTGCCAGCTGGCTGTGGCCCTCAAGTAACTGGCCTGCTCTGGTCACTGTCTCTTTAGCCCTTCCTTCCCTCAACATGTTCCCCAGCCCCCCGACACACACTCTGGGGCTACCATAAGAAAGGTGGTTGTAGGAGCTGATTCTGCTGTCTCCTTGCTGGCTCGGGACCCAAGGATCTCAAAGCACTTTGCAAAGAAGAATGAATCCAGCCTCTTCAGCCTCCTGGGATGCACTGTGACAATAATTCACCCCTTTAAACAGGGCGGGAAACTAAGGCACATAGATTCGTAGATTCCAAGGCCAGAGGGACCTCCTAGACCACAGGTCTGAAAACTGCCCCCAAATAATTCCTAGAGCAGAGCTTTGAGAAAAACTTCAATCCTGACTTAAAAATGGTCAGTGATGGAGAATCCACCATGACCCCTGGTAAATTGTTCTAGTGGTTAATTACCTTCACTGTTAAAAATGTATGTTTTAGTTCTATTCTGAATTTGTCTAGCTTCAGCTTCCAGCCATTGGATTGTGTAGACCAGTGGTTCTCAACCTGTGGCCCAGTGGTCAAAAGTGGCCCATCAGAGCTTTCAAAGCGGTCTGCAGCTCCCCTCCTGCTGGGTGCAGGAGTCGCTGTCTAAGGACACAGGCGGAGCACGTTTCCCCAGTGCTAAAACACCGGTGCAGGCTCCTTGTTGCAGCCAAGAGGACAGGGGGTAGCGCTTCCCTCCCCTGTCTGTAGCAGAGAGCATGGCAAAGCACTCCGCCTAGGTCCATAGGTGCTGGGGTCCCTGCTGGAGCCAGAAGAAGGGGAGCACTGATTTCCTGTCCCCCTGGCCACAGAAGGGAGCCACTGCCTAGGTACCCAAGTGGAGCACATGAGGCTACAGGATGCGTGCAGTTTCCCTGCTTCAGCCAAGGAGAGGAGATCAGTGAGGAGGGAGGCAGCCTCTTCGCTGAACTCCTTGTCTTGCTGCAGTAGGGGTCAAGGGGGAGGGCTGCTGGTGGAGACTGGTGGCAGTTCAGGGTTGTAACAATGATATTTGTGGCCCTCAAGTAAAAAAGGTTGGGAACCACTGTGGTAGACCTTTTTCTGCTAGATTGAAGAGCCCATTACTAAAGATTTGTTTCCCATGAAGATATTTATAGACTGTGATCAAGTCACCTCTTAACCTTCTCTTTGTTAAGCTAAATATATCAGGCTCTTTGAGTCTATCACTATAAGGCTTGTTTTCTAATCCTTTAATCCTCAAAGCACTTTACAAAGGAGGACAGTATCATGATCATTTTTACAGATGGGGAAACTGAGGTACAGGGTGGGGAAGTCACTTTTCCCAGGTAATTTAGCAGGCCAAAGGCAGAGCTGGGAGAGCCTTGATCTCCTGGGTCCCAGTCCTGTGCTCTGTCTATTGGTCCACACTGATTCAAAACTCAGTACATGGAGATATGCATCACCCAGCCGTGCTGATTCAGACTTGTTCAGTTCCAGGTCATGTATTCCCTGCTGTTTATCAACCGCTGCATTTACAAGCACCTCGGCCCTCTCTCCTCCGCCCCACTCACCTCCCTTTGCCTCCTTGGGGATTGATACTCGGGGCACTTTCCACATCCCAGCAATTTTGGAGCTATCATTAATTTCACTGCTGTCCTCGTTCATCAGTGGACCAGCTTCCCTCCTCATAGTTCTCCAGCCTCTCTCTCTGCTCACAGGTTATCCCCAAAGCCCTTCTTCTTCTGTTCGGCTTTGGGGCAAGTCCTGATTCCTTCCAGCCTCCAGGGTTGGCCTGGCAGCCCTTACCCCAGCAAAACTCCCCTGGACTTGCTGAGAGATTGACCTGGGGATATACAGCAACTCTAGCCACCTTCTGTTTCCAATGGATGCCTTCACTGATCATGAGCCAGATTCCCAGCTGGTGTAAACTGGCATAGCTACAGTAAAGGGCTATTGAAGTCCTTGAAGCTGAGTCGATTTACTCCATCTGAGGATCTGGAGCCATAGATCCTCCTTTGGTTGCCTTTCTCCTTTTTCATTACCAACGCAGGCTTCTCCTCCTGCCCTCAGATCTCCAAGCCCATCTCTCCAGGAGCCTCATTAGCTGCTCCTTCTCCCTTCACTGAAGCAGACACTTTCTCCACTAGACTACACAGCTCCTAGAGTCCTGCTGAGCTTGGCTGAAATTGAAGCCGGTTTCTTTGCCCCACAGCCCGGTCCTGGCTCCCTTGAGTCTTTTATGGGCTGGAGCAGACAAATGTTGTTTTATGGACAATCCTGCTGCAATTGCTGGATGCCCACTGGAAATGGCCCTGGAGATGGCGTTTCTGGCTGGAGAGCTGTGTCAGCCTGGGGAGAGGGGATTTTATAGCTCCAGAAACTGCTCTGCCAGCTAGCAGACGAAGGTAGGTAAAGAGCCATGAGTTCCTCTTTGATATATGGCATGGCTGTAAATCTCTCCCTCCCCTGCAGACCTTGCTCCATGCCATGCACCTTAAAACGCTCCACCCAGCACCAAAGTGTGTGTCCGCTTAGCAGGGCAGGTGGCCTTTGGCCCAGTCGGCCCAGCAGAGTGGAGATCTCTGAATGACTGACAGGAAAGCTCCAGGCCCCAAACCTCCACAGCATCCAAATGATGGCCAAGTGAAGGCTGCTCTGGCATCTCACTGGGCACCCATGGGCCATGCTGGATTGGTCTGCAGAGATCCAAATGCCTTCAGGACTTTGGGACTTTCCAATCCAGGTCTGAAAGTTGCAGCTTGAATCTATGCCTTATGCAGCCTGTGGAGAGAACTGGGCCCAACATGCCATGCTCCATCTTGACCCAAGCAGAGGCAGAGTGCAATAATAACACTTGGCACTTGCATAAGAACATAAGAATGGCCACACCGGGTCAGACCAATGGTCCATCTCGCCCAGCATCCTGTCTCCCGACAGGGGCCACTGCCAGGTGCTTCATTGGGAATGAGCTGAACAGGGCAGTTATTGACTGATCCATCCCTGTCATCCAGTCCCAGCTTCTGGCAGTCAGAGGTTTAGGGACATCCAGAGCATCAGGTTTGCATCCCAGGCCATGTTGGCTAATAGACCTTATCTTGTTCTTTTTTTAAATCAGTTCTACTTTTGGCCTTCACAGCATCCCCCAGCAATGAGTTTCACAGGTTGACTGTGCATTGTGGGAAGAAGTACTTCCTTATGTTTGTTTTAAATTTGCTGCCTTTAAATTTATTGTGTTCTTGTGTTATGTGAAAGGGTAAATAACACATCCTATTCACTTTCTCCACCCCATTTACAATTTTATAGAACTTTATTATATCATCCCTTAGTCATCTCTTTTCTAAACTGAAAAGTCCCGCTCTTTTTAATCTCTCCGATATGGAAGCTGTTCCATTCCCCTAATCATTTTTGTTGCCCTTCTATTTACCTTTCCCATTTTTAATATATCCTTTTTGAGATGGGGTAACCAGAACTGCACGCAGTATTCAAGATGTGGGCGTGCCATGGATTTATATAATGGCATTATGATATTTTCTGTCATATTATCTGTCCCTTTCCTGATGGTTCCCAACATTCTCTAAGCTTTTTTCACTGCCAATGCACATTGAGCACAGCTTTCAGAGAATTATCCAGGATGATTCTAAGATCTCTTTCTTGAGTGTAACAGCTAATTTCGACCCCATCATTTTGTACATATAGTTGGGATTATTTTTTCCAATGTGCAACACTTTGCATTTACCAGCATTGAATTTCATCTGCTATTTTGTTGCCTGCTCACCCAGTTTAGTGAGCTCCGTTTGTAACTCACTGCAGTCAGCTATGGACTTCATGATCTTGAGTAATTTAGTGCCACTGCCTTCCATCCAAAGACCTTGAAGTGCTTTCCCCAGGTGGATAACCCTCTCTCCTCTGTTCACAGATTGTGTCGGAGTGACACAGTGAGCCAGTGGCAGAGACCAAGGGTGTTCTTATGCCCAGTCATGGGCTCTAGCTATTGGACCACACAGAGGTTGCTGCGATGAACATTCATAGATTCCAAGGCAAGAAGGGAACATTGCGATCATTTAGTCTGACCTCTTGCATAACACAGGCCAGAGACCTGATCCAAAATAATCCCTAAATCAGATGTCTTACAAAAACACCCAGTCTTGATTTAAGAATGTTCAGTGATGGAGAATTCACCACCGCCCTTGGTTAATTGTTCCATTGATTAATTACTTTTACTTATTTCCCATCTGAATTTGTCCAGCTTCAACTTTCAGCCATTGGATCATCTTGGAACATGCAGTGCGGGGTCCTAAAGTCTCCACAGGATGCCCCCCCCAATATTTCAGCTAAAGGGAGGTTCAAGTGGCAAACTGCAGATCCAGCTCTGAAGTTCTCCAAAGTTCAGGCGTGGTTTGAGTTAACCTCTCATTCTGCTTGTGGCTCTGTCTCCTTCTAGTGGTGGCTGGGGCACAGATGGAGACTGATGAGGCCCTCCATCACAGACCAGATTCAAAGAAGCCTCTGCCTTTTAGCTCCGGCAGGAGCAGCTGATGCTTTTAGATCCTGAGCTCCCAGGTTCAATCCACACTGCTGCTGACCACCTTGCCCCAGGGCACAGTGTTACATTTGGTTCCCTGGTGCTGGTTGAAGACTGGCTCTACCTGCAGTGAAAGCAGCCACATGCTGGACATCGTGCTGCACCTGTTGTATTGACCATGAGTTAGAGCACGTGCTACGGAGACTGACCGAGAGCAGAAGGAAAACTAAACTGCCGCCTGAAAAGCAAGGGACTGTGACAGACTCGGCAAGGGCTCCCCCTCCCCCGCTGCTCACCCGACAGCTCGTGCTTATTTAATTTCTCCTTGGTATGGACATGAAGGCTTCTGTGTGCCAGTGAGAGGAGACTGTGAGGTCCACGAGCTGGAAACCCACTGCCTTGCACCAGTGGGGCTATTTGTACTTGTGCCAAGTGGGTGCCAGGCACTCATGCCCAGATGAGTTAGTGGAGAACCCTGGCTTGGGTAGCGCTTTGTGCCCACTTTGCACAGTGTAAACAACAGGGCAGGACTGGCTCTGGCTCTCCATGGGCACGCCAACCTGCTCCAGGCACCCAGTCATGCAGGGTGTGTGCTCTGCAGGCCTCAATGTCATGTCACAGGGACTGGCTGCCTTGGATGAGGAGGGTTCGTAGGTGGGACTGGACCAGGGGCCCAATACAGAAGGGACACAGACCCTGGTGTGAGTGACAGGGGGCCAACAGAGCTTGTTTCCCACATGCATGGCACCATCTACAAGCCCTGGAAAGGGAGGGAGTGAATATTCTAGGGAGCACAGCCAGGAGCAATGGGGGGAATTAATCTCAGGACGGAGAGGACTCCCAGATAGATCCAGCAGGATCGCCTCCAAGGGGAGGCATGGGAGCATTTAAAACAAAGCTGGATACAGCCCTGGGGGCGAGCTAGCCCCAGTGGAGGGGGTGGACATGGTGGCTTCACAGGCCTTTCTCATCCCAGGGGCCGCCATGATAAAGGCAGAAGGCTTGGACCAGGGGCTGTGGGGTCAGGCCCCTCCCAGCTGCCATGGAGCTGTGGGCTCTTGGGCAACTCAATTAGTCTTTCTGTGCCTCAATTCCCCAGCTGTGCAATGGGGAGAAGCCTTCCCCACATGTAGGACTCAGCACGAATTAACCCCTCAGGGACTGCGGGGTGCTCAGACACCAGGGGGGGCTGCAGGAGCAGCGAGAGAGCGTTCATGACGTGTAAACCTGCTCTCTCCTCTCCCACTTGTGCCCTCAAGCATGCCAGCGGGTTTAGCAGGGTCCGGGCCAGAACAGAGGCAGAAGTGAATTAACCATCCTAGCAGAAGGCTCCGCACTTGCCCCTTTCCCCCTCCCCCCTTGTCCATCTCAATTCAAACAAAATCAGTACCAGAGCAGGACCGATGCTGCGCAGCCTTCCTTTGTGGGCGTGCATATAGACGCTGATCAGCTGTCCCCCTCCTGAGCCTGTCCCTCCGCAGTCATTGATCTCAGCCCCTAGCACTGGCGGGTTTGCAATGGTACTGATGGCTGTGCCCGTTGTGCTAATATCCCAGTTTGCCACCGCCAGCCTCACCCTACTGCTGAAAACGATTTGGTTGCGCTGCTGCTAACTCCAAAGTGGGGTGGATGCTCTGGTGTCCTCTGAGATGCCAGCCCCAAGGAAGGAAAGGGACAGCCTGGAAGAAAGGTTGATCCACATACACTGGCAATGGGAGATTTGGGAAACGTGCAATAAACACAGCCACCACCAAAGAAAGTCACCTTGACTAATTCGCATTCTCCCGCCCCAGATCCAGCTGGCTTTTGCGTTCAGTGTCAGCAGGCCAGACACTGAACTGGTGTAAGCCAGTACAGTTCCATTGGCTTCACTGCACCTGTGCTGATTTACACCTGGTGGGGATCTGGCTGATCCAGTGGAGTGACACTGATTTACACCAACCTGTAACTGGGCTGGAATGCCCTCTCCAGGGCACACAACGCACACAGTGCCAGCACTGGCCCAGGAAGAGGGTGCTCCAAGCAGTCCTACTTCATGCCAAGGGTTCCCCACCCCACTAGCCCAACTCCCTGGTGGGTGTGTGAGCTGTAAGGCTGCTAGGGAGAGGAGGGGAAAGCAGGACGAGGAAGAGGAGGCCATTTCATAGACTCATAGACTCATAGGGCTGGAAGAGACCGTGAGAGGTCATCTAGTCCAGTTCCCTGCACTCATGGCAGGACTAAGTAATATCTAGACCATCTCATTAATATCTAAGTAAGTAATATCTAGACCATCCCTGACAGGTGTTTGTCTAACCTGCACTTAAAAATCTCCAATGATGGAGATTCCACAACCTCCTTAGGCAATTTATTCCAGTGATTAACTACCCTGACAATTAGGAAGTTTTTCCTAATGTCCAACCTAAACCTCCCTTGCTGCAGTTTAAGCCCATTGCTTCTTGTCCTGTCCTCAGAGGTTCAGAAGAACAATTTTTCTCCTTCCTCCTTGTAACAACCTTTTATGTACTTGAAAGCTATCATGCTCCCTCTCAGACTTCTCTTCTCCAGGCTAAACAAACCCAGTTCTTTCAGTCTTGCCTCACAGGTCATGTTTTCTAGACCGTTAATCATTTTTGTTGTTCTTCTCTGGACTTTCTCCAGTTGGTCCACATCTTTCCTGAAATGTGGTGCCCAGAACTGGACACAATACTCCAGTTGAGGCCTAATCAGTGCGGAGTGGAGCGGAAGAATTACTACTTGTGTCTTACTTACAACACTCCTGCT